>BMAO01030748.1:0-211248 GCA_019973975.1 Trichonephila clavata
TTGGCTTGGACTCTCGGCAAAATTATGGTGCTGCACTAAAGAGTGATGCCAGCTCCTGGGGATGTACAAGGTCTGCAATGGTAAAAATACCAATCCGCAGTCCCATTGAATAAAAAAAAAATATTTGTTCTTATAAAATTAATACAAAATCAATGAAAATATTTTAGTTTTAATTCAAATATATTTTCTTCAAATTAAGCAGATTCTATTTGCTGTGCCGTTGGCAAACAATGTATTCAAGAGTTTTAAAATTAGTCTCTAGTTTAATTATCTACATAATTTATTAATTCCATAACTAATTCTTTTCTGGCGTATTATTTAAAAAAAGTTGTTTTAAATCAACAACTGAGGGAATAACCCTTTCATATGTAAAATATTTTCGGAACGCAAGATACTTTTTAGGCATTTTGTCTAAGTCTTAAGACTTTATTATTCTGGTATAATTTCTCTATATCCACATTCGAATTCTAAATAAGACATTTCCATACCCTTAATCAAATTCATATTAATCTTTACAGTTTAAAAAGTTTCACCTGCTATTACGAAATTGGTTTTTATGTGAATCACCCAATTGTGTGTGTGTAATGTTTCTAATTGTAACCCCTCTCTAGGATTAACGAGATGTTAATGAAGATATCATGGTAAAACAAAGCAGTAAGTTAACAATTTTTTAAATTTTATTTTTTAAAGTAAAACATTTTCTTTTTACCTCATATTTAGATGGCACAAATGTTCTTTCATGTTTTATAAAAATGATTAATATAGTTTAAAATAGGTTTTTCCTTACGCTACTCATATTTCATTAATTTTAACTTGAATTTTTTGCACACCCAGAATATTCCTTCGTTGTCAGATTTGGTGTAACATGGAGATAAGGATTCCATTTCAGTTGTCATTCTCGTCACTTGATCATGGTTCAAAATTACGCAGTCCTTCACCAATAGCCTTTATGTTGCTTTGGAATTCAATATTAACAATCAATCAATTAACCAATGATTGTTAAAATACTTTCAAAATTTTCAAATAAACCCAGCCCAAAATTATCTATGTTCACACACACACACACACACACAACACACATATATATATATACAGAGAGAGAGAGAGAAAAAATCTATTAATTTCTTATTTCAAAAAAAATTTAAATCATTTTAAGGATGATTGAACAAACGGTAATTTTACGTTTCTTTCGTATTTTTCTTAAAAGGAAAAAAAGAAAAAAACTTTCTTTTTACCTGCAATTTCCTATTTTTTATTATTTTTTTTTAAATATAAGTATATTTTTTAAAATGTTTGTTAGAAAAGTTTAATATTATTTAAGTCAATTTTGTAAGACTGGGCCCATATTGAATTCAAAAATATTATAGTATATTACTTGGATTTATTTTGCAGTATTTATTCGAATCTAAGCCACCCTTTTTTTTCTCAATGTTAATGCTAACTGAAAATTGGTGCGGTTTAGAATCAAAGGTGAATAAATTCGTTGGATACTACTGAATTTTACAGCAATTGCAGGCTCATGTATGTGTTAAAAAGTTTTTAATATTGGTAAAATATTAACAATTTAATAATTCCCTTTTGATTAGTTATCATTTTATTTTTTTTAAATTCATCAATATCAATAAACCATTTGACACATTTTTTTAAAAATTTTTTCACTAAAGCGAATTGTGAAATTGGGGTGCAGCTTAGATTCGAATAAATACGATAGTAATACACATACGCAAAGTATCAGAAAATAAATCCAAAAATTATCATATCAGTTTTTTTTTACAAAATTTACTTTAAAATTTCAAAAAAATAAATATTAGTAAAAACTGTTATATTTAACAAACAACAAAGGAAACAAAATCCTTTGTTTCCAATAATCTTGTTAGAATTTTTCTCTTTTAAAAATCACGACAGAAGACAAAGTTAAAAAAAAAAATCTTCTGGCTGTATTATTTCTATAAATATAGATACATTTATTATGAAAAAAGTACAGCATAGAAAAAAAAAGTACATAATAGTACATAAATTTATGTATATATAAAAAAAAAAATCACAGGGGAATATATTAAGCGTGACTTCAACGTGACTCCCGCATTTTTAAAAAGCATAACTTTGATGCCAAAGTGTCTGGTATATATCCGCTTATATACTCTGATGATTTTAAAAAGAAAAAGAAGAAAAAGAAAAAGCTGACAAGAAAAAGAAAAAAAAACATGAAAAGTAAGGCAGTAAAGTAATTTAACCCCGCCTCTCCTGACAAAAGTTGTGAAAGATGTGTAAGCTTCCTTATCCAATCACAGAGTGTTACTTCTCCTCGAGCCCTGCCTACTTTCTTGACACCTTCGACTATTGGAGGGAGTAGTGCAAATATCATGGTGAGAAGAATGACAATCTCTATGCTTTGAACTACGAACTACAGAACAGGATGCTTTGGAGGATGAATTAAGAGCGGATTTCAGGGAACGTGACGAGCACGATCAATTTGACTGGTTGAGAGAAACCTACTTAAACAAACGAAAGGCGGTTAACTTTCCTTTAAATTTAAGCCATTTTTTTATTTGTTAATGGTTTAGTGACCCAACACTGGATTTTTAACCAAAGAAAAATGAAGAAAGGTTTTTTTTTTTTTTACTTTGTATAATTGTATCTCTCAATTATAACAGCAGCTGACATATAACTCAAATAGAAAAACATAATTGAGGTTTTATTTCTTAATATGCGTTCATACATATAATCGTATATAAAATGGATTTTTCTTTTCTGTAGTCCTATGTGCTTTTATTTTTTCACGTTCTTGAAACTGAATTTTGAATAATGTTTTACAGCTTTTTTTCCCTTTGATATACGTTTATATTTCAGAATGTACCCCAAGGTTAATCTTTTAATTTATAATTTATTTCGATAATTTTAGGCTATGGTAAAACTTACAACATCGTTTCAAGAGTAATTTAAAGCAAATGTAAAACTTTAATGTTTACAGTTGATTTAAAAAAATACGTGTTGAGATAAATCATACAAATTTTTCCGTCCCCTTCCCACACTTTTTTTTTCTTTTTAATAAGACTAACAATCAATGTTTACGCAATTTTTACTTTTACATAACCTCGTAAGAAATAATTTGTAGGATAACACTGCTATCAGTTTGTCAATGGATTATTATTATTATTTTAAGATTTACAGCCTTACCTTAACACATGGTTAAGATATACCTTTTTGTAATGTGTACTTCACTCAAACATTTAACTATTCTTTATTAGAAATTATATGATCTTGAAAAGTATATAAAACAATTATGATGACCACTCGACCACCATGTGATCATAATGTGACCTGCAGAGGAATTAATATAGAAAATCGCAGCATAGTTCTTAAATAGTGTTGTGTACACCTCTACAAATATATAAATAGTTTAATTGGTTGTTGTTAACCGAGCACTTCAAAGTAACGTAAGGGTTGTTTTTGACAGACCTTGTAATTTTGAATTATAGTTAGATGACGAGGGCAAAACTTGAGCTCTTGAACTTTTCCCCTCCAAACTTCCATATCATTACAATGTGGGAATATTGAGATTCGGATAGGATGATTCTTAAATCGCATTAGAATTCGGGGAAATATCATAGATTACGTGTTCGTGATCATGAATCAGCTCTCGGCTGCCGCAACCAACGTGAGTAGTTTGATTTGATTTAATTTTAATTTACTTTGCACTCTGATACAACACGAGGGCAAATGGTGACGGATCTCGTAATTTTAAACCAAGTAAATAATTCGAAAATGGTTCTCAAACAACTTTAAAGAAAAGGGGAAAGCATATCAAATACAAAACGTTCTTTACAGACAAACATTTCACAAACCTTAGATAATTCTTCAAACAACAGTAAACTGAGTCAAAGACTCATTTACACGGAAATGGTTAAAAAAGGAGGAGCTGTCGCGCAAACGGGGGGGGGATCTTCGGATTTGTCACCCCCCCCCCTTGTGTGCGCCACTGCTCCTCCTTTTTTAACTTTTTCCGTGTAAATGAGTCTTTGAATCAGTTTACTGTTGTTACAGCCCTTGATTTTTTCCTCCGTTGATTATAATCCTATGTATGTAGTACGTAAAATTTAATTAAGAATTTATTAATAATTAATTTTATTAATTAATACTAATTATTTATTTAATAATTAATTTTATTAATTAATACTAATTATTTATTTAATAATTAATTTTTTTTTGTTCCTGATAATTGACAAAGAATCAAAAAATATGTTGGGTGTTGTATTTTGAGTATGATACGAGAATAGTGGACTTTCAACCCAGGGCCCTTGAAAAAGTTATGTGAGAGTTAGTGAGGAGGAGGGAATAATAACTAAATTTCAACTAATTTGTGGACAAACATCTTGCATTTACTATCAGAATGACCTTTTTTTAATATAATAACAGTATCTTTGTGTGTGTGTGTGTGTGTGTGTGTGTGTGTGTGTGTGTGTGACAGAGAGAAAAATAAACATTTCCTCATTTTCCTTTTTTTTTTTTGTATCACTTGTAATAATCCGAGTGAGAGTTACATTTACGTCACACTGTAAAGCAGCACGAGGGCTATTGGTGACGGACCTCCCAATTTTGAGCCATGGTCAATAGATAAGATCGATACCTGAGCTGGCACTCCGTCTCCTAATTTCCATATTACCCCAATGGGGGGACGTTTGTCCCTTGACAGGTTTAATTTATGCAACGGCCCTCTACACGGCCAGTCTTCAACGGCACTAGGCTCGAACTCATGACACGCCAGCCACGAGTCCGTTATCTTGACCTCTAGGCTACCGTGGTCACTTTAATAGTCCGAATAAACAGTTTTTTGATACCATTCGTATAAAAATGGTTAATTGTTTAATTTACATTGAAAATTGTTTGACACAAAACTGTTGGAAATGAAATATTTTTTCGTGTTAAAAATATTGCAAAAAAAAAAAAAAAAAAAACACACACACACACACACACATGCACTTAACAAAATTAAATTTATTAGAGTACATTTTATTCACATAAATATGTATTTATGCATGTATTTAATAAAAATCAATGAAACAAAAAAAAGCATTCACAAAATCTTAATGAAATTTAATGCAAAATTCAGCAATACCAAAATCTTTACAGATTTCCGTTTTCGCCTTCTGTTTTTGATCAGCCTTCTGTTAGCCTTAAGAACTTCATTTTAAGCGAAATTGAAGTTTGCTCCCTCCCTGAGCTCTTAGCAATTGAGCTCGTAAAAAAAAATCTTATAAAATAGACAGGGGAAAAAAGAAACGATAACCAAACTCTCTGATTTTTACTCACACTGCTGAGTACTCGTCACCGAATTCCAAAGCTAACTGATTAGAAAATAAATGTTTTGTCCCTGGGTATTTCAAAGCCAAGTTAGACTTCGTTCTGCGAAACAGGTGAAACCACCTCTCATTCATTTCACACCCCTCTTAAATCTCGCCTGCGTACAGTGTGGATTTCAGCTCATTTCGGACCCTGGGCGCAGAAGATCTACAGACCCCCTTGGATGGATCGAAATTTATAACCAGAAAATCTGGTTAAGTTCAGCTTATCCTGTCCCTTCTGGGCCCGAAGTGCCCAATGGATAAAACGGCACTGCCTGCACAGCTGGCGTTTTTCGTATTCTGTTCATTCTCGGAAGGTAAATCTTTTTTCGTGTTAAGCGATTTTCGTTTCGTGTTTTGAGAAAAAGAAATACATGAAAATACATAGTAGTTTGGTGGGAGAGTTCTATTATTTCGTCTTATACGTTTTTTGCATTGAACGTATATCACTGTATACGAATTAGATTTTTTTTTTTATTTATAGTTTTCAATAACGCTTCCTAATTAAAGGCATTTAAAATAACAAAAAAAAAGTCAGATTTAAAATTAATCATTACTGTTCACTATTAAGATCTTCTAATACATAAGTAGGTCAAGAGACAAAAAATTACGTGTTATTTAACAGCTTTATAACATATATATTTAAGCAACAATTTGTTTTTATTTTATTCTTCAAAAATATAAAAATAATATTTCTATTTCGAAACGTTGCATATATATTTCAGACGTAACGGACTATTAGCCTTTGGCTGCCTTTGAGAGGTGTCATTTACTCTGCAGCCTCTAATCCTTTTTTTTTTTTTTTTTTTTTTTTTTTTAAAATTATAACTGAGTTTTTCTTTTCTCAGCAGCTTCCTTACAAGCGACTTCAAGTCACATACAAAGGATCATTCTTGAAGGAGGCTTTGATTTCATCGTTTTAGTTTCCTGATCCGCGGCAGGACAGATCTAGAGAAACATTATTAGCATTTTTCTGATTTCTTGTAACATTGCTATCGTAATAGCTTCCAAACATAAAACAGAAAAAAGTGTTTCATTCTGTCTTTACACAAAAGGAAATCGAATATTTGGTAAGCAGTTGGTCAAATTTTTAAGAACTTAAGGAAAAACTGGATCACTAAAAAAACTTGTGTAAAATACCTCGCGAAGAAAAAGAAAAAAAAAAAAACGTAAGAAAATATTTAAATTTTTTAAGATGCCAAAAACCAGAATGGCTTGAATGTGCACAATTTGTAATGCCTCTCAGAAAAAGCTGTTTTGTTTTCAAAATAAACATTCTTTCGAAAATTTAAATAGTACGTACAATTTTTTTAAACTTTATATATATCTTAATTTATTATAAAGAATTCTCATTTTCAAAGATTTTATATTTTTTTGGAAATAAAAAACGGATTTTTTCAAAGAAAACAAAAATATCACCTGATTTATTCTAAACATAAAATCAGATTTTTTTAAAAAAAAATGAATAAATTCAACCGCATTAGCGAGACAGGAAAAAGTAATTTAGCTAAAACTGGATGAAATTTAACCACTGCTGTTAGTTTTATCTACACACAAGCAGTCTTGTAGACCGCAACACAGGAATTGTGAGACAAAATTTATCCACAGTGTAGCTAAAGGTTAATCTATATTATAGGGAAACAGAACTGAATATATATTTGGAAAACTTTATTAAAAAGTATTTATTAATATTTATTAACGAGTCAGTCAAAAAATTTCAGTTGAAAACTGATGTAAATAGGGCGGCCACACACAAAATATGAAAGTTCCTTGAGGAAAGATATTATACGTTCTGATATATGTATGTGTTTATTAGTATTAGTATTATTACTGCAACACAATCAATCATGAATGTAAAACAAAAAAATACACATATTTATTAAAAATAAAACCACATTGACATCTGCAATTTATTGACGAGCCATATCAATTTTCTGAAGCGAATGCTGTGATTGGACACAAGACACATGTTGCACTGCTTATTGCAGGCATTGTAGGCCACCAAATGATACAAAAATTCTGAGTCAAATGATATTTATTTTTATAGTGTTCAAAAGAGGAGATACAGATAATAATTTTTAAGTTTTTATTGGGACTGGCAAAAATTAGTATCAAAAAGAGCTAACGCATGACGTGTTTGAATTAAGTATGTCATATTGCGCAGAAAAGATACACCTTTTCTTTTAGCTTTACCGATTTCTTTAAAAAATATATAAAAACTTTGATTTAATAACCTCTTAAAATACAATAATCTCAAAGTCCACACTTCGTCCTCTTTCATCAATCATTTTCGCCTGTTTTCCTTTCTCTTGTTCGCTCGCTGGAGTTGAATGGAAGTGGGCAGCATGACAAACTAATTAACTAGATCTATATCGTTATAATTAATTTATAAGAACTTTCATAATTCCTTTTTTGCAGTAGTGAAATAAGCAGGATCCTATATTCTAAATTTCATTCGAATCCAGTCATTAGTACAAGTGACATTCAAGTAAAACTGTCAGGAGCTGTATATTATATAATTTCGAGCAAACGGTTTATTATCTTGTTTCCCCCTTATTTTAACTACACGACATATAGATCGATAATTAAAATGTGTAACTTGATGCATGGTCCCTTAAAATTTCAATTGTAGTTTCAGTATAAATATTTCCTGAATTATTAGAGATAATTGAATGAAAATTAGGAATAAGGGATTTTATGACGCAAAAAAAATCGAATATTTAAAAATAAAGATATGTCATAGTTTTCTTTTTCTCAATTGGGTTTCATGATTCATATTTAAATTACAAATATTTTTTTTAGTTTATATAGAATTGAAAAAGACTTATCGCTTCAAACAATAAGCTTTGAAAAATGATGAGTAAAAAAATTTTTTTTACCATCAAGTGCTTAAGATAGTGCTTCTCAAACTTTCAGTATTTGCGACACAGTATTCATTCATAATTTTCATCGCACCTCTTTCCATACAATAACAATGTATTGAATTCCATAATATTGTACCTTTTCGCTAAGGATTTTCGCGTAAACTTTGTGAGTGGTAGCCTATAGTCTAAAAAAAATTAACTAACAAAAAATAAAAGCAGTTAAATTAAACCATTTATTTCAATAACAATTCTAAATATTACAAAATTCACCACATACAAATCCAGGATGGAGCAAATCTTCTCCAGAATGTCTTATATTGAAAACATGCATATGGTGGGTAATAACGAATGAAGGATCAAAGTATGCATTGCTCATTTCCATAAACTTCGATTAAACCAAAGAATCATAAAGGAATTTTAAGCACAAAAAAATAGAAATGATAGCTTTAACTACTCTTTTTAATGCATTAAAATTACTTATGTTATGTAGCTCTAAAGAATGTGTTGTTGCTAATGCCACCTGTCTGATAGTGTTAGATCGAGGTCCACGAAATTCATCGCCGCAAAGGGTTAGATGTATGCCTGTCGTTTGCCGTAGCATAAAGTACCATACAGGTGACAGTACGATTTAGCTCGATTCCACCCTATTTTTGAGAAAGAACACCCTGGAGGTGGTCAAGGGCCGTTCACCTCTCTTTCCCTTCCACAACCCCACAAGAGGACTGAGGCTTGACGGCTATTTAGAATACTCCCATGTCGTATATACACCAGAGACGTCTTAAGGCATGGGCCAAGGACCTCACACTCGGTAGGGGCCTCGCTTTGTTCTCAACTCTGTCTTAATAAGATCATGATCTAGATAATTCTAATGGTCAATTATTATTCTCGTACAAACAGGGAATTTCAAACTGCATGTCGACTGGCAAAAGTGGTAAGATTGTATTATAATGCAATGATCGCTGTCCATGTCTAGGTCTAGGCCTAATACTACAAATAATCATTCAACTGATTTTGCCGAAATGCGGCTATCGGTCGAGCCAGTTTGTGTCTAAGTTTTTGAGATTGTGAGTCGTGCACATTTATTTGTTTCAAATGACCGTTTGAACAAGTATTTGACAATGCATATTACTGTCTACTTTTAAAAATCTTAGGTATGGTCTACTTTTGAATAGGGGTCCAGGGCCTTAAAAATCTTCTCTGGACCTCAAAGAGTCTTAAGACGTCCTTGATAGGCACTATATATAATTACAAACATCCACGCCTTGTCCGGAGTTCGAACCCGGGGCCTAACGACGCTCGAAAGTCAACGTCACTAACCACTATACCGGAAGAGTAGCGCTGTTTCACTTGTTTTTCTTTTAATGAACAAAATTTCCTTTCATTTTTTATTCCTATCTAAAAAATGCGTATGTTACTTAAAGTAATTCCTCACATAATTTGACCTTTTAACCATGTTTATGTACAAAATTTGTTTGGTATATTTTTTTGAGGGGGGGGGCATACAAAATTTCACATTGTTTTCAAAATCATTACATTTAATTGCATTTAATAAAGAAAAAAAAAGGATTTCTCTCTCTCTCTCTCTCTCTCTCTCTCTCATTCTGCCTGTAGTTTTTCTTATCTTAAGGGTTAGCAAAAAAAAAAAAAAAAAAAACAGCTGGCTGAGAGAGAGAGAGAAAATGTCGTACGATTGGTCACTCTGATACTTAATAAAATTAGATTAGTACACAAGCAATGTTAATCCAGAACTCTCAAAGCTGATGGCCATCAGCTGCTTTGCCAGTGCAGTCGAAATGATATTACTTAGCAAGCATTTTTCAATTTAAAGAATTGCTCCGAATTTGAATTTTGTTTTTTAGCATTTCAAAATACGAGTCACTTTTAGATGATATTCATTTCTTATAGTAGCCAAATCAAAGCTTCTCGCCGAGTGAGAAATAACAGCCGATATCCATCCAGCAGTTGTCAGCATGGGGCCTAGGGCCTAATCGTGTTTGTCGGGCCCCACGGGAAGGAAAAGCAACAGACCACCGGAGATCTTTCTTGGAGGGTGGCCTCCGTCGGCCCCTTTCGTCTCTAGAGATTACGAAGTAGGAAGTAAATAGGGATCTCACGCTTCTCTGGGTGCCCTCTTTTTTTCGTCTACCCCTGCGGAGTCGTCTGTCATCACGTGATTTGGAATAGACGGGGAGAGATGAATGAAACAGAGGGGGTGGAGGAAGAATGAACCTCGTTACGAAGTCTTTTTCGGTGGAATACTGATGCGGAGAAGCAGAGAAAGGGATCGCCTGAGTTTAAATAATCAGGACGGGTTGAGGAAAACTGAATTGAAACGAGATGATGCGTCTAAGCTTTTACGACAGAAAATTGTATCAACAACAAAGTGACATTGGATAAAGAAAAAAGGACTTTTAGTGTAGGTTTTCCCACTTCTTTTTTAAATATAAACTTGTAAATGTAAGATTTTATTTGTTAAATTTAGAAAATGAGATTCCAACGGGAAATATTCTGGTCTTATCCAAGTACATAAAATAGCATCTTACATGAATTCCTAATTTATCGCAATCAAAATATCCTTTCATTTTATCTTTATATGTTCTATACATTTCTTCCCTTGTAACCTAACAAATAAAATAAAACATATACACGCATCATAATAATACGGAGAGTACCTACAAGTCATTTTTCGTAACCAGTAGCGCATACAGGAATTTTTCAAGGGAGAGGGGGGTTCAGGGACGAAAGTCCACTATTCTCATATCATTCTCCGACATATTCTTTTGATTTTGTCAATTTTCAAAAACAAAAAAACAGCAAAAAATTAATTAATGAACGAATAATTAGCACTAATTAATAAAATTAATTAAGAACAAATATTTAATTTCATTTTACGTACTTTGTACATAGGATTATAATCAATCGGAAAAAACAAGGGCTTTGGGGGGGGACCCAAGGACCCTCCCCTTGTGTGCGTGACTGTTCGTAACATTACTTGAAAATAACCTTAAAGAAAGTTGTTTTAATATCTGTATACATCATGCATATTTACAGAGAACTTATATTTCAAAGTCGCTCAAAATGATTCTACACCGAACATTAGCACACACAGGAATTTTTTCAAGGGGGGGGGGGTCCAAGGTCGAAAGTCCACTGTTCTCCTACCATGCTTCAATACGCCGTCCAACATATTCTTTTAATTTTGTCGATTTTCGGGAACAAAAAACAGTAAGAAATTAATTAATAAATGAATAATTAGCATTAATTAATAAACTGAATTATTAAAAACGAATACTTAATTAATTTTTACGTACTATAAACATAGAATTATAGTCAATCGAACAAAAATCAAGGTCTTTGGGGTAGGGGATCCGGACCCCTAGCAACCCCCCCCCCTTGTGTGCGCCACTAACATCGAATCATTTCTCCTTGTTATGATTTTCAGTAATTGCATGGCGTGTGCGAAATTATTCTTTAGTTTTTAGCAATTATTGTGAACATTTAGACTGAGTTTGTATTTTAAAATAACTTATTGTTCGACTTGGTCAATACTAGGGGTTGAAGTGGCTGTGCCTTGATATAAAAGATTGTGGGCTTCAAAATCAATCTTTCCTGATCAGTAATACTCATAAGAGTCAGACTGACGAGAATTCAGTTTTCTCAGACGTATTTTTAAAGAATTGTCATCATTATCATCATGGTATGTCATTTACAAAAAATTTTCTTCCGTGCTCTTTTTTTTTAACTTGTTGTTGTTGCTGTTGTTGAATCAAAGAGTGCTGAACACGGTAAAGAAAATTCGCTATGATTAATTGATCCATTATATATTAACATTGGATTTCAAAGCAACTTGAGGGCTAACTATTGGTGAAGAACCTCGTAATTTTGAACGGGGTCATGTAACAAAGATGAAATCTGAGCTGTCACTCCACTTTCCAAAACATATCCAGTAGCGCACACAGGAATTTTTCGAAGAAAGGGGGGGGGGCTGGGTCGATAGTCTGCCATTCTCGTACATGCTCCAATAGGCCGCCCAACACATTATTTTGATTTTGTCAATTTTCGATAACAAAAAACAGTAAAAAATCAATTATTGAATGAATAATTAGCATTAATTAATAAAATTAATTATTAATAACAAATACTGAATTAAATTTTACGTACTACATACACAGGATTATAGTCAATCGAAAAAAAGAGGGCTTTGGGCGGGGGGAGATCCGGACCCGAGGACCATTTACGGTAATTTTTTTATTGAAAAAAAAAACACTACGAGATGTCTCGTAGCTGTTGTCACTGAATAAAATTCCTGTGCTGAGTGCCACTTACGTGTTATCTCGTAGTGGTTTTTTCCGCCCCAATATAAAGATTTTCTTTTTGTTTCGCTTGATTTTACAAGCTCGTCACCTAATTGCATCTGGTGACAACTATATGTGTAATGTTATGTAAGATTTTTCATACAGACGTGTAATGATCTTCAGTGGGAAACACCTATAAGACGATGGTAGTTACAAAGAGTCGTAAGACAATGCAAATGAGCTGATAAGTAATAGTCAGAAGATCATAGAAAAACCATCTGTTGATACAGGAAAAATTTTCTATCCTATTTCGAAATCTTACTGCAGAATGCATACAAGTTCAAAAACCACAGAAATTGAGAGAATAAAAAAAGGACGATGCGTCAATGTAGAGAATCAGAGTAATTTTGTATTTATTTGATGGCGATGGCAGAGCAATTCAGGAGAAAGTAGCAACTATAATACAAATGCAACTGATTTTTATTACTTAGAGGACATCTTCCTTCAACAGAAAAAAAAGGATGCCTACAAAATCATGTCAAGTGTGTACAAAGCAAAAAAAAACAAAACAAAAAACCCACACACACTCACATAAGGAGAATAGGTATTTTTGTCCAATATGTCCCAACAACATAGCACTTACGCAGCAACAATAAAAATATATACATTTTTTAATTTTTAGAATACATTCATTAGAAACATAATAATTAAATATATATATATATATATATATAATTATATTATAATCTAATCACACCTAAGTTATAATTTTAAAAATACAAATTGATAATTAATATGTTTTTGTACTATATAAATTTTTAATTCATCCTTTCTGATAACTCCTAATTCAGATGGAGATATGTTACCAATCTAAAATTTCAGCACATAATACAAGATATCTTGTAGCTAGCAGTTTTGATACATACGCTTACTACGAGATATCTCGCGCGTAGCCGGCAGTTTGATACATACGCTTACTACGAAATATAACGCAGTTGAGAGAGTCAATGGGTTAAAGCAAATGCAATTTCTTGAATTTTCCAGGTATATCAATTCCAAATCACTTCAAAGAGCTAAAAAATACCTTAAGTGCAGAACTTATAAGAAATCAGATGTTTTACTTACTTGTCGCTATTATACAAGCTTTGACATGAAGAAAAACTCACTTGAATCAAGATACTATTGATTTTACTTATTTTTTTATTTGACTCAATTTTTAAAATTAATTTTCATGAGTAATAAATTAGAGTAGTAAGTAACCATGCATCTTAACTGTTTTTTTAAAGTTAAAGAAATGAATTAAAATTCAAGACGCGAAATTGCACTTTTAATTTTAACTAGAGTAACAGATCTCAGAAATTAAACGCCTGGTCATTTTTTAAAAAAATTCCGAGTTATCATTTGCATAATGCATGTTCGCATAATTAGTTTCCTTCAGGGATTGTTTATTTTAGAATGAATTTCTAAAAATAAGGAACTAAATTATCTATTACACCTTGCAAGACAACTGATGCCAAAATTATTTTGAACTTCTTATATGAGTTCTTAATTACAATTCCGTCACACACTTTTAGATAATCATGATTTAATATGCATCAAAAACAATTCTAATTATACTAAAACTATTTTAAAAAATTTATTAAGTTAACAACCGAGGGTAAGAAATAAATAAAAGACACCTTAACTGGTTCCTCACCTTTCTAATTTCCACGCCCGTGCTCGGCTTCTTGGCCATTTGACGCCGAGCCTCCCAGTACCGACTGACGATGTCATCAGCTGGGTATTCATCGAGTCCCGTGCATTGGAGAAGGTGGTCACCATCCATTCTGTCATGGCCGCAGAGTGGGCAGGCCTCGTCAGCAGTCAAGCCAAGACAGTGGAGGTATACTCCCAAAAAGTCATGTCCGGTGATTAGGCGGTAGTGGGCAAAGCCTCAGCTCTCTGCAGGTGCCTCAGGATTGGGCCCACAGTAGCCAATGTTTCCCATGGCTTTTCAAGTTTTTGGAGTGAGTGAGTGAGTGAGTGAGTGATTTTGGGTTTATTGGCGCAAGAGCCGATATCGGCTATACTGCTCAAACATTTGTTTTAATATCTGTGGTCTAGACGGGAAGAGAAAGAAAGAATGAATTGAATGACAAGAAAGAGGGTCGAAAATAGAGAAGGATCACTAGGGTACCCGGGTTCGTGAAACCCGTGTTACCAAAGACAGTAAACCCGTGGGAAAAGGAAAAGATCACTAGGGCACCTCGGGATTGTGACACCCGTACTCACCTAAAGAATGTGAGCCCCTGAGGGGTTCAAGTTTTTGGATCACGGTAGTATATTTGTCAATGAATGTGGAAATAGTGCTCTTTGCTCTTCTAAAGGGACTTCCGGTTGAGACGACTCGACACTCTGCTTGGCTTTTTGGTCAGCTCTCCCACCCCCAGGGACGTCTTAAGGGGTGAGACAACTGGGCCCGGGCCCAGGGCTTCGTCTACAATGGAGACCTCGTCTCGGTTTCGATTCAGTCTAATAAGATCATAATTTGAATAATTTCAACGGTTAAATGTTATTTCCGGTTGTATTCTCAGAAAAACTGGGAATTTCGGTCTATATGTCAACTGGCAACAGTGGCAAGACTGTATTATTATGTAATAACCGTCGTCTACGTACAGGCCTAGGCCTGCCACCATATATCATCATTACTCATTCAGACAAAAGGCGACAGTCGGTCGAGCTGATTTGTGCGATTGTGTTCGTGTTATTGTTTATACGAGTATTTGACAACGCATGCTATGTACTGTTTACTTTTTAAGGGTCATAGGTAGGGTCTCCATTTGTGTATGTCCCCAGGGCTTCAAGAAGTCTTAAGACGTTCCTGCCCACCCCACTTGAGTAGCCGCAGTTGCTGAGTTGGCATGGTAGGGACTGGCGTTGTTGGGTGTGAGTTTGAAACCTAGCGCCACAAGGATCTGCCTTGTAGAGGAATTAATACACGTTAAACCAATCGTCAATACCGTTATCATCCATATCCAAAAAAATCCTGTCGAAATCCAAAAGATCAACATACTACTCATAAAGTGGTACATACTGAGAAGTCCATCTTCTACAAGGTGGTAGAAATGCAAATACAGGCTACTGAGACTTAACTCTAACAATTTTTCTCAAATAACTAAGTAACAAGTTATACTCTGTTTCAACTCAAGTTGGCAGCATTGGGAAGGATACCATGACCGAATCACAGCCGCTGCCGGGTTACTGTAGGAGAAGAGAGTGACTAAACGAATAAATATCACCATATTTGGCGAGTGGGGGGGGGGGAAATGCTTGTGAAAAATTTTTTCATTAAAATTGTAAGAGGTGTTTTTTTTTTTTTTTTTTTTTTTTTTTTTTGTGGAAAATAGTATATGCAACTTTTTTAATGGAGATATTTAAGGGCTTACGTTTCAATATGTTTAGAAAAATTGATGAATAAACTAGCAAAACTTTTATCGAACAAAATCTCAATAGTTTTCAACATATTGATAGCAATGTTTTTTAAATGAAAAAATGCCGTTAAATTGTAATTCATGCTTTCATTAACTTGATATTTTAAGTGACTTAGGCCACTTTCAAAATAAACGGCTCTTTTTTCTTTAATTTTTATTTATTACATCCGTTTATAAAATACAAATTTCTATCTTGTTTTTTAAGAATTTATCGCCTTTTCTCGGTGGTTATTATTTTAAATCCGAATGAAATAATTATTCACATTTCATGTATAAATGCCGTTTATGTATGTTAACTTAAGAAAAACAGAAGCACAAATTTCAACATCATCATTTACTTCCTTCAGAACTTTGGTTAATGTAGAAATCTCATTTTTTCGAAAAAAGCTATGAATTTTTCGCCGAATGCACGCAATGTGAAGTCATATTTCACCAGCCTATTACGCTTGCCTACGGTACCGGGTCGTTTTCTACCAGGAGAACTTACAGCACCTAATGCCTTCTTTTCTTTCTTCATACGGAAAACAGATCTTTTCGAAACGCCAATCAGTTCATAAACATTTTTCACGATTTCTCTGATGGATTCTTGCGGGTTTTCTTCTCGAAGTCGAGAATTAAACATTCAATATGTTTTTCCGAGCTCCGCTTCGGATAGATTTTCCTCGCTTCGATGGTGTATACAGCGAGGTTGGTGACATTTCTATCTCAGACATGTTTAAAATGTCAAAAAAAAAAAAAAAAAAAAACAAGAACAAAGATAGTAGCACGAGATATCAAAATTGTACGTATGAACGATAGCAAAGACGCCAAGCGAATGGCGTTGATTTGGCGGGAATGCTTAGGTAACTCCGCCAAGGATGTAATCTTGAAAACCGGTTTTTAGCCAAGTGAAGTTTCATGAAATTGTTGTTTTTCAACTGTATTCGTTCACAGGTATTAAAGAATAAATGCTTTTAAGGTGGGATTAACTAAAACATATCCTTAAAATCACAATTTCGATAATACACGATATTTTTTAACAATTTTCTATGCATTTGCTTTAATTTAAATTCCAAAACAAGTTGGAACTATTTTTCAAGCGGATTGTTACATTTCCTACCCTTCCTAATGCTGCCAAGTTAAGGTGAAACAGAGTATAGTTTCCTTACTGTAATACTCGTATGTACCCCCATCATAACCATTTCTAAGGATCACTGATCCTCTTTGAGGCTTTTGTCTTCCACTGATTATTAGAGGCCGAGGTATCCTACTAGTAATGGTCACGAGCAAATGTCAAGAGTTCGAGCTCTCATACCTCTTATGTGTAGCTGTGTAGAGGAGCTGATGCATGTTTAATCTATCGAAGTCCACAGTCCTCCCGTTTGCACGGTGAGAGAGAGATCCCAGCTGAGGATTCGTCTGTGTCACTTGACGAAAATTCAAAATTACTAGGTCCGTCGCCAACAGCCCTCATACTGTTTTATAGAGCGACGTTAATATAATTCTCATTCGCACACTCCATTCAGTATTGTTGAAGCAATATGATAACCAGATCTACTTAGAGAACACAATTAATATATTTTTGCTTCTATTCTCATTTTTTAATAAATATTTATTTAAATAACGTCCTTTTTAGATAAATAATTGAATGGTATAAGGCGCCTTGTTATTTTGGACCATTATCAAATAAAAGTAAGTATCTTCTCTAGTATTTGGAGTAAAAAAACCATATGAATCCTTAAGGCGTAATTTTATGTAACATAAAAGAGCAATTTCTGTTATATACGTTGTTATTCAAAATCGAGACACAAATATTAAAACTGATATCTTTTTTATTAGGTTCATATACATTCTTTTGTTATTAGCAGAGTCGTAGCTACTGCGATATCAGTCGTATCAATGATACGGGGCCCCCAAGCTACAGTAGCCCCAACATTTTGACATTTTCAAAAGTTTATGTTCATGTGATTATTTTAATTTATTTTCAAAAAAAGGGTCCTTTAAGAAACTTTGATACAGGAGTCACTCAGGACTAGTTACGCCAGTGATTATTAGGTTCATACCCAAAATAGAATTTACAACGTGAATTGAAGATAATTGGGATGATTTTTTTAATACATACTTCTAAATTTTTTTGTTCTTAATTTCTTCAATTTGAAATTGAAATAATAATAAAAGCAAGGCCACAAACTGCAGGTGGAGAAATATTTATAAATAATAATTTATTTTTTAATGCTATTCTTCCTTTCCTTCTTTATTTGAAATCATGAGTGCCATCTGGTGTTAAGAAAACGAATTGATGATCCCAGGAAGTCAGCCATAAAATAAAAAACCAACTTTGTTATCATATACCCAAACCCTCTCGAGTGTCCACAATACCATATCGAGCAACATCATTTATCCTTAGATCTCCGGATCCAGATATCACAGTATCGACCGCAAGTGATGTCCAATGCATACATGAAAATGTTTGAGAAATTATGGAAAACGGAATCCATTTATCACGGCTCCCTCGCCACAGTTATGGTGGATCCCACCCCGCAGTTTTATGGGGAGCAAATCGAGCTCGAATACGATTACTGTGCTACTCGTTTCACAAGCGAAATCAAGCGTACTTTTTTCTGAAGCAACGCGGCGCGGGTTTTTTCCTCCCTGTCCTCTAATCTGTCGAAAATGTGACGGTTGGAGACATGTTAAATGTGTATTTGATATCTCGGAGATCTGAAAAATGAGTAAAGTATTTGCGCGGTAGAATGTGTAAGTCCTGACACACTATGCAATTAATTTATCAAACATCATTAAGGAACAGGAGCTAAAAAACTAAATCTTATAATAATTGAAAGCATTAATAAATTTTCAAAACGATTTCATTGCCTTAATAATGGGTGTCTGTCCATTAAAAAAGTACGATTCATTAACTGATTTATTATTTTTAATAAATGTTCCACATTTAACATTACGAGTGTTGTTGGCGACGGGCCTCGTAATTTTGAACCATGGGCATGTGAAGTGGACAACACTTGAACTAGAATTCCACTCTCTAAACTTCAGTCCCACATCAATTTGAGGACGTTTGAGCCTCGACATATTTAACGTGCATTGGCCCTCTCTGCACGTTACTAAGCTCGAAACCCTGACGCACCAGCCACGAGTCCTGACCTTGATTTCTAGGCTACCACGATTACACATTATTTCTGAAAGAAAAATTTGCAAATGTTAAAATGTTAGTTTCTTAAGATAAGAAAGAAAAAAAAACTTCATACCACGTGAAGCCAGAATATATGCAACAACCTCTGCATACTGTAGTCTTTAGAAGTATCCCGGATTTGATTCGAAAACTTGACAAAAATAACGACTGCCTCCAGCTGCCAACCATGATCATTTGGTTACCAAAGCCACTTAAAAAGAGAGTGAGAAAATGTACTTAAAAAAATGTATTATTGGGGCATTTTTAACCACAAATATGAGGAAAAGAAAATTATTTATTCCTTTATAAAAAAATTTAAATAAATACATTATTTTCTAATTCCGTAAAATCAGGTATAATTTGCTAAATATTATATGTCAAAAGATATAACTTTAAAAAGAAAATGACAAATGCGCGTTAGATAACAATCTGGACTGAATACGTTTTTATTGGAAGAGTGGCCGCAAATGAAGGAAAGTTAATTTGAAAATTAAGGAATTTTTATAATCTTCCTGAAAGGAAAATTCACACAAATTTCATTTCTACTGAATTTTGGAGGAATGTATAAAGAAAGTTCACTGCTGGCCACATAAAATGCAACACCAAGAAGAACCAAAGATATCACAGCGAAATTTATTTGGCAGATAACATGTTGTAGAAAGATCAAATGATTAAAATCACAGCCCTTTGTGACGTGATGATGACAAAATCAGTGGTTAGTGTAGCCGCCATTGTTGGTTAGAACCGCTCCCAAAATCAAAGAAGCTTTGGATGCATTCTTGGGGTACAGAAGTACATGTAGCTTCCACATATTCTCAAGTTGATCTGGTGTAGCAGCGGGTAGTGTATCCCAGGCTAGTCGTTGTGCAAGCATGGAGCACACATTTTCGATTGGTGATAGATCGGGAGAACAAGCAGACCAAGGAAGCAATTCAGTCTGATGGGTAAAGATGAACTCTTGAATATTGCGTACCTCGTGTGGTCGTGTATTATCCTGCTGGAATATGGTTGATGCCAAGCACTGAATGTATGTGAAGATCACAGGCTCCAATACCTCAGAGATATAGCGCTGGCTGTTCAGAGTACCGACAATGCGTACTAGAGGGGTGCAGCCGTGAAATCCAAAATACCACCTCAAACCATGATTCCTCGCGCAGGACCAGTCTGGTGATGCCTAACGCAACAGTTTTACAGCCTCTCACCACGGTGTCTCCAAACTCGAATCCGACCATTGTGTTGTTGCAGGCAAAAGTGAGATTCGTCAGTAAACACAACGTCGTTCCATTCCGTTGTCCATGTCCACCGTTCATCATACCATTAACGGCGCAAGTACCTGTGGTTTCCAGTCAAGGGTAAACAAAGCAATGGACGCTTTGCGGACATTCCAGTCTGCTGCAAACGGCGTCGAATGGTACGAGCGGAAACCGAATGATTCGCAACAGACTGAATCTGCTGTTCTATGTTTCGCGATGTGGCTGCGCAATCAATCAGTACCATGTGCTCAAACTGCCTGTCATCACGCTTACTAGTGCAATGACTTGGGTGCGACAGGCCTCATCAGTCCATCGTTTCCTCCTGTATCCAACGATGACAGATCCGCATCACAGTTTCTTGATTTCGTCCAACACGTTTACCGATTTCTCTGAAGGATAATCCGCAGTCCCTATAGGTTACTATTATTCCTCGGTCGAATTCAGAAACTTAGTCAAAAGACGCTCGATGTCTTCCAAGAGGCATAGGTATACAACTTACGCAAAAAAAAAAAAAAAGGTTCGAAAAAACAATTGCCGTTCTTCAAATCGCACAAATCTGTTCCCCCCTCATATGGCACTTGCGATTGGCGCTACGGTCGCCCGTGAAATGCATTTGCGCTTTAATGCTAATGATTTGCATATTTTATCACCGCCAACGCATGATATAAATTTCACATGGTTTGCTTGCTTCCTTTAGGGTGCTGCACTTTGCGTGGCCAGCAGTGTAATAATGATTTCTAGATCAACAATATAAAAGTTGAACAGAAGGAATACTTTTTTTTTCTTTCCTGAAGTATTTTATCACTCGCTGATATCTAAAGAAAAATCTTGAAGGACTCTAAGTATAATAAACCAAAGTTTAAACATTATATTTATTTGAAATCGAAAAAATTATAAACGAGTTCATATTTGACTTTTATGAGTTGTCTTAATGTTATAAATTTTAAATATTCATTCAAACTTTGTACTTCTTCAAAAGCATCGTAATTCAAAAAATATATTTAAAAAAAGAAAAGTCTTCCTAAAATTTGGAGCCACTGGAGAACTTTTCATACATTCTTCTGCTCTTTTGTTATCAAACTTTAAATAAACTGTAATTTAAAAACTTAAATTTTAAATAAATTGTTATTTCCTGAATTAAAAAGAATCTTTTTATTCCTATAATATATACGGATTGATTCAAAATTATTGTGACCAATTTTAAAAGCATACACGAGGGTAACTCTGAAATTTTTGAGATATGCACAGACAAGAAGTTATGAAACAAAACTAACGGTTTAATTTGAAAATACAAAGTATTTTAACACAGCAGACGAATTTTATTAACTTATTTCGAATTGTTTAGCGTAGAATAAATTCTAGACAGAAGAGAACACGGAGTTAGCACAAGAACATTATCGTGCTATGACTTTCTATGATTTTAAAAATGGATTAACTCAAGAGGAATGCTTTCAACGGCTGTAATTAGCATTTGGTGATGAATCTCCATGTCGTGCTACTGTATTCAGATATTTTAAAGAATTTTGCAGTGGTCACAATTCTCTTCAGGATAAGGAACACACAGGAAGGCCGTGGTCGGAAGTAATGCCGGATCATGTGTCTGCCACACACACACACACACATACGGAAAATGGATGATAATCGCTGTACCTATCAAATGATACAGAAGGAACTTAACTTTGGATCCGCAGCCATATATAAAATTATTTATGAAGAATTACATATGAAAAAGTAGTTTGGTATTGGGTTTCTCATAATCTAACTGAACATCAAAAAGAGGAACTCGTCAGAATCAGTAAAAAAATCCCTTAAATTGCTAAATGATGGTGTCCACCACGTCATTTCTAGAACTGTAATGGTTGATGAAACGTACATGCCGTTTTTTGACGTTCCAACACGTCAATAAAGCAAAGTATGGGTCTTAGAAGATGATCCCACGCCAACAATGGTGAAAAGCCAATGAGCAATGAAAAAAGTAATGTATGTTTTTTTTTTTCAGAAATATGGGATTGATCAAAGCCATCAAGGTGGAAGGACAAAAGACAGTAACAGCAAACTGGTATACGACTAAATGTCTTCCAGAAATTCTCCTCCAAGAAGTTAATGTTAGGGAACTAATGTTTCACAATGGCAGTGCCTCTTCCCATACAGCCGGATTAACAGCTGAGTTTCTTAAGCAAAAAACAAATGAAAGTGATGGAGCATTCACCTTATTCTCCGAATGCAGCTATGTGTGACTTTTGGTTATTTTTTAATCTAAAAAAGAACTTACGTAGACTTCGTTTCCACTCAGAAGAAGACATTGACGTAGTTATAAATTCCTTTTTTTCACCAATTCCTAGAAATGAATGGTTTCAGGCATTTAATCTATAGAAAATTAGTATACAAAAGTGCATTGATGTTGGAGGAGACTACTTTGAACACTCCTAAAATTTTGTAAGCATAGCTTTAAAAACCTTATAGTATCTCAAAAATTTCAGAGTGACCCTCATAATAATGAATGATAAGTTTTTATCGCTTTTCTGTCGGTTATATTTTAAAACTGAAACGTTTAAATTACCAATCTAGCTAATTTTATTAGTGGGAGTAAATTATGGCTCCGAAATTAGATTCTTAATCTCGAAAAGAAATTTTAAAGCTTTTGAAGGATGTTCTTGGTCTCTGTATTTAATATTACGCCCATGTACATACAAAACATGGATAATTTAGGATAAAGGTCTGTTTTATCTGTCATTCATAACTGGCAAAACGAAGATTCAATATATTTCATGCAAAAAACTTAGCAAAAATGCAGCTATTTTTCAAAATGCATGTCAAGTGTTATGGTATGAATTGGAATGCCCTCTCAAGGTTTAACAAAATCATTTTTTGTAAAACCCAAAGGCTAAAAATGATACTAAATACTGTCAGAAAAAAGGTTTTGAAGCACATACGCTCGAGGAAAGTTTTCTTTTAGTCAAGATTCTGCACCAAGTCATACGGTAAAATCAACTATAAAATGGTTGAAAGATAAAAAAAAAAAAAAAATCTGCCTCCTGAGAAATGGTTTCATTGCGATTATTTTTTCTGGGAATACTTAAAAAAAAAACAAATAATAGACATAAAGTAAGATCACTTCAAAGGCTTCAAAAAGCAATCAAATTGGAAGTTGGAAAAATACCTCCAAAAATAGTCAAAAAGCCCGTTTGGCTTGGCTGAAACGCTTACGCAAAGTGTACTATGCCAAAGGAAACCACATTGAAAATTTCATATAGACTGGTGTAAGAAATTAAGAGAATTTTCAGACTTGATCGATTATCTCTAGAACTACTGGACCGATTTTGATGAAATTTGATATGTACATACATTGATACAATACAAAACAAATAATTCAACAATTGCAATACACACGCATGATCGAGCGCAACACTCATTAGAATTGGAAGGTATAAAACAGCGGTTGCAGAATAAACAAAATAAATGGGTTAATATGGGGTATAGCCCCCTCTTACAGCTATACAGGCCTCGCGGCGTGATGTCATACGTGAAATAAGGCAGTTAATCAGTTCTTGTGGTAATTGGTCCCACTCGATCAGCAAAGCTATTTTCATTTCCTAGATAGTTCTCGGAGGAGGGTAGAGAGTTGCAATTGCCCTCCTCAGAGCGTCCCGGACATGCTCTATAGGGTTGAGGTCTGGATACTTGGCTGGCCAATCCATACGGCGAATATCCTTACTTTCTAGAAATTCGTCGACCAGAAGAGCTCTATGTGGCGTCGCGTTATCGTCCATTAAAATGAACTCGGGCCACGTGCACCCCTAAAAAGGTGAACATAGGGCTCCAAGATCTCATCCCTATACCTCACACCAGTCACAGAGCTTCTTTCAAAGACATGGATAAGTGTGTGCGGCCATCCAACATGATGCCTGCCGAGACCATTAAACTTCCTCCACCATAGTTGTCGATTTTTCGGACATTGGAGGGTAGGTAGAGGATCCCCGGTTCTCACCACATGAACGTACGGCAAGAATCATTGTTTAGGCTGAAACGGGACTCATCGGGGAACTGAACGGTCACCCATTAATCCATATTCCAATCTCTATGCTGTACGCACTATGCTAAATGGACTCTTCTGTTCGTAGATGTGAGCAGGGCGCAAACAGTAGGTCTTCTGGCAAACATCCCTCTCTTATGAAGTCTTTTTTAAAAAAAGTCACCCTTGATACACGGGTTCCTGTGGCTGCATACAAGTAACGAGAGAGCCTCGCCTTGCTATAATCAACAAATGGTGATCTTCTCTGGCCGTCGAGGCTTTTGAATGACCTTTTCCAGGCTTTTTCTCGATGAATCCAGTATCCTGGAACTGTTTTCATAAGTTACACACGACGCTGGGCGTTAAATTGAATTCTCTACAAATCTGGGCTTGAAATTGGCCTGCCTGTAGCCAACCAACAATTCGCCACCTCATTCCACCATCTAAACGTTGGTGGTTACTCATTTTTACTGTTACAATTTTAATTGAACCGATTGCTTCAAAATAACACCAAGAAATTCGCCAAGGTGTGCTGGCGAACGAAATACGTCTTTACTTACATACGCTTATAAAGCCTGTTTTTCTGCTGGCTCCGCCTACACACAAGTATACGATTAATTATTTGCCGTACAAGATTTGTATTTTTTATCTAGAAGCAGTGGTTTTTTAATCAGTTCAGTTCTTTTCATGCAATTCAATAAAATATGCAAATTCTCTTAATTTCTTACACCAATGTAAATAACTTAATTCGATAAAAATTTATGATGCTCTGAAATTAGTCACATTATTTTTGAAACAACTTGTACTGTACGGAAATTTTAAAACTATTTTAATTATGGTAGTAAAAAATGATATATTTCCTTAAATAACTGATGCATATAACTGATGTTTTTCTATAGTTCTATAAGAAAGATTAAATTAATTTTTATTCCCTTCTGATAGCAGCAATCCAATTTAGAATCTAAAAGCTTCTAAATGGCAGTAACAGTATTAAATAATTTACTTTTTTGGCTTTTTCTTAAGAGCATTATTGTCGAAATTCTCAAAACTTTATTCGTCTTGCAATCCTTTTTGTATCTCTGCCAAGTCCGTAAGTTTATTCAATGCGATAAAAAAAAATATATATATATATAAGGTTCCTTTTTTCTCTCCCTTCCATGTCAAGATGCTCCAACAAATATTCATTTTCACCAGAAGCATTTACTGCGTGAATATTGTGTATGTACATTCTGGAAAATAATTTACTGGAACGTTTTATGTAAATACAAAATTTGTTTTAATAAATAAGAGATGTAATTTAAATACTAAACAAATTAACATGAGTAAACACATTGTAGAAATATCTTAATACAGAATATTATTGGTAGTGATTTCTTTTTACCTGCACAAATGCTGTGTTTTAAACCACATATCTGAAATCAAATTCCTAAACACTTCTAATTTTGACCAAGAATCTAAGTATCATTCATGGAGGCAGTATAATTAATTAGGTAGTATTAATGAAGTTATTGTATGTGTGCGTGTTCATAATTATAAGTAATTATACAGTGTAACATCTGCTTATTAATAGAACTCTCCCAACAATCTTGACAAGATTGAAGTACGGGGAACCACGTTGACCAGATGGGACATTGTATCTCTTTCCTCATGCCTAGGGCATAACGCATGTGAGTCGATTGGGAAAATGGTTTTAATGTCGCGACACCTTTTCTTTCACCGACATCCAGACGATTTTAGTCTCAGCGAACCTTCCCTGCACCAACATATTTTTAATTTTTAGCATAAAGATTGAGGCTCAGCGCTTTCATCCAGTAGCGCACACAAACATTTTTCAAGGGAAGGAGGGGGGGGGGGTGTCCAGGGTCGAAAGTCCCCCAGTCTCGTGTCATACCTCAAAGCAACGCCAATTGATTTTTCTGATTTTGTCGATTTTGTTAACAAAAAACAGTAAAAAAAATATTGAATTAATAATTAGCATTAAGTAATAAAATAAATTGTTAATTACAAGTATTTAATTAAATTTTACGCTATCTATATAAAGGATTATCATCAATCGAAAAAAATTCTCAAGGGCATTGGGGGGTATCCGGACCCGAGGACACCCCCCTTGTGTGCGCCACTGCTTTCATCCATGTGTTTATTAAAATCTAACCCTCCCTCATAAAAACTATCTGTAAGTGGGGGGGGGATAAGAGTCATAAAATAATATTAATTTCTTAGAAAATACTTAAATCAGGAGATATATACTTATAACAACAAACGATGGAATTCTCAGAGACTCTAAATGGGTTAACAGCATTACACATTTCTATCTCTTTCCCAATAAGAGCATTATTGTCGAAGTTCTCTCAACTATATCAGTTCGTGGAGTCCTTTCCGTATCTCTGCCAAGTCCGCAAATCAGATCCTTATTCATCTCTGTAGGAAGTCGGAAGCCCTCCCCGTGGCAGGATGCAGCGAAAAGAATTGACGGATTCATTTCTTGTTGTGGCCTACGGGATTGCTGAAGCGTGAGGCAACTCTCTTGCAAGAGATATTAAGAAAAGCTTCCGACTCGGCTTCCGAATTCTTGGCTCAAGTTGAGGTTGCGATGGGGCTCATTAGATCACTTCTGGCGAAGGGTGATTTGTTTGGGAGATTCGAGCTGGAGTCAGCTGTGATTGTTTCCGCCTTCTGGTGCAATTTTTGGCAGATAGTGCAGAAAAATAAACATTTTTGTTTTTAAAAATGGAGGGTGGTTAAGTAAGTTAAAAAAAGTAAATTGTATTTTCGAAGAGTTTTGTGGGAGGAAAGAAATTAATTATACGTAAAAAATATTCACTTACTTTTTCTATAGTTTTTTTTATTTTATTCTTTATTTATTTCTATTATTTTATTACAGTTTTTAAAAAAATATTTGAATTATTTAATAATGTATTTCTGGGTTTTTATAATTTCCTGGGAAGATCTAACTCATAAAACTACCAGAATACTGTTTATAAGCTTGTATAAACAGTATTCTGGTATATTTAAAGATCTGTATTATATAATACAGTAGAGTCTTCCGAAAGCTCGGCACTCGATAACCCAGCAGTCTGGATAACTCGGCTAAGCCCTAGCAGGTTAGAGTTTAGACGAGTTGGTCACAATACTGATAGTATTGTGACCAGCAAGGTGCGTTGGTAACGGACTTACTGTTTCGTCGTCGTCTTCGTAATGAAGCAGCAAAACGCAGAAAAAGGTACGGAAGACAACAGGACATTACGCATTTCTTTGAAAAAAGTTGCCAGTTTTTGCAAAACGGTCTTAGTTTTCATTATAGACAGCTTTATGCATTCATAAAGAGTATGTCTGATTATATATAGGTAAATTACTGAATACTTCGTATTCATTAATTTTGATTTTGATATAGTTAATGCTCTATGCTTTTATAAAGTACGTGTTTTCCTTTGTTTAAGGGTATTTATTTTCTATTGTATTCTCAAGAAAGCAATACATTCATGTGCAGTACCGTTTTCTGAGGAAACTCTCATACTCTCTCTTATTCTTATTTTTCTTATCCCATTTTTTATAAACCGACATTTTTACAAACTAGGTCACCCTTCCGTCCCCATTAAGCCGAGTTTTCAGGACTATACTGCTGTAGTAAATACTGTATTAGTAATATCTGGTACATTACTAATACAGCTATTGTTTATTAGGGAGGATTGGGCTCACCCAAAGGTTTTGGAACTACAAACTAGCACTCCAAGAAGAAAATTCAGATACAAAAATTGTGTCTTATTGTAAAAGTAAGCTCCAACCGGGTGCTGAAAAATTTAAAATAAAAACTGTACTAATACAGCAGCAATTTATTGCACATGTTTATATAAAAAAGGATTTGTTGCTTTGAATCAGCGTTGCTACGAGGTGTTAACCTACTCGCATCAGATGGACTGAGATTAATTTACAAAGATTTGAAGTTATCAAGCCGGTTTCTTAGAAAAGCTATCATTTTGGACTATATTGAAAAAAGTTTACGGAAATGACTTTATAAGATAAAAATGAAGTATTTGCACAGATTTACGTTAATATTGTAAATATTTGACATGAATCCTTTTTGAGTAACAATGGCTTATAACATTTTACACTGAAGGCTTAACTTTTAGCATTAGAATGCCCTTAAATATTTGAGAGTCAAGTTTGTAAGCAAAACATTTTTACCTAGGGAATCTGGAAATAAAATGTTTGAAAAAATTGGGATTAGGCAAGAAACAATGCATAAAAATGCTATAATTACGTTAGAATATCAGCTAAGCTATGAACTAATGTTAAGTGTAATATATAAGTTAATTTAAGGCTCCAGTAAAATGTCAAGGACAACTCCTGAGATGTCTCCTGACTCTTAAATTTCACATTACAAGAAAATACCGAGGTTCAGTTGAAACGTTAAGTGCAATAATATCTATAATTCTACTCGATGGGCTTTGATGGAATCAAGACTAAAATCATAAAGACAGAATTCGCGGCTAAACAGGCAGTTCATTCGTCATGTTGCTAACAGCTATAAAAATGCTATTTAAATAAATAAAAAATAGAAATCCATTCTCTTATTAGCTGTAACATAAAATTAAAAAGGATAAATTTTTCTCATAAAACCTTTATTTTAAAATTTATGTTAATTTTAACACCTATTTCAGAATAATAAAAAAAATCCAACTGTAAAACGATATGCAGTAAAATAAAGATAATATTCAGGATAAAGATTTATTTCCTTTTTTCATATTCACAAATTTCCTATAAACAGAATCTCTAAACCTTTCCACTTTCTTTAAAAATCGTTCTTTTTTAAAATAATTATCGTGCGTGGAATCGGTTTTTTTTTGGTCGGTTTCATTTAAAGTCACCTTGGTATCACAACGGTTTGAAAGCTTCATCTAATTCTTATTAGAAGGCATGTGATAATTTAACATTTTCAAGATGAAAAAAGGAGCTACATGTTAAAAACATTCAATAACTAAATATTAATATTGATAGACATTTTACCCAAACTTTAATCCGATTATTACACAATGGTATTTCTTTCGAAAAATTCTCACATTTTTAAATCCGATATGCTTATAATAAATATAATGGAAAAATTTCCTTCTGCCGGATTATAATTTTTTTCAAGCAACTTTTTCTTGAATTCTAATTTTAAAAAAATCTAGTTGTACCTTTTTTAACATCAGAATATCTTTTTCTGCAACTCCATCAAGACACTCCTTAAAACAAATCTGACAGCAAATTATTCAAAATAGCAAAGCTTAATGGATGGATATTTTTTGTATTGACATCTGTCAAATGGTAATACTTTGGAATGGTCAGAAATGTTAAACTCAAAGTTAATTTTTATGCAAGCTGGAAATATAGGATCTATCCATATTTAATTCATGCAGAAATTTTGAACGATAAAGGTTAAATATTAGGTTGGTGTATATGAAATGTCGGATTTTTTCCCCTTACTTGTGAACGTTTCTCTCCCTGTTTTCGTTATGCTTTTGCTTTTGACATAACCTCGTTTAAAAGCGTATTGCTCCTTGTCAGAGTCACATTTCAACAAACAAGATTACCGCAAAATTGTTCCATTTTGTTGTTTGCTTCGAATTTGGTAAGGATATGAATTCAACTGTTATTCGTGTAATTTTTTATATGAGTATGTACTTGGTAAAAACGGTGCAAAAGCTAAGTGCAATATAAACCAGGCATTTAAGGCAACATTTCTCAAACTGTGAGGCACGCCCCCCCTAGGGGAGGCCTGATTACTCTACAAGGGGGACGCAAACATATTGAAAAATTGAAAACAAAAGATTATTTTTAAAAAATTATTGTTGTCGTGTTGTTGTTCCTTATCCCAAATATAGTGTAGCTTAGCAACACATCATCTCCATAAAACTCAAAATCACCAAAAAAACCAAAAGTAAAATTGTATTTCCTAAGACCTCGTCAGTAGTAAAATTCAAGCAATTAAGAATATGAGTGGGGGAGGCCCGATTAGTCTCGCACCTATGATATCTGAAAAGACTTCCCGGCCCTGTTGAAAAGTGAGAGATTTGATGTGGCCCCTAAAAAGGGTGATAGAGCCGCCTGCTGATTCTTAGGAATACTAAGTTTGTGACACCTGAGGTCTTTTCCCAAGATACCAAAGGTGAGCATGGAGTATTCTCCAAAGTGCATTTAATTCTATCCTTTTAATGGAAGAGAGTTCGGCAAAAGTAAGACAAGTGTTACACCGCAAGGTGTCAGCAGTGGCAGATTAGGTCAAACTATCGGTTCTCTCGTTACCATTCAATCCAATATGGGAGCCCTTTGAAAGTACATAGAATGTCTAGAAGACAGTAGAACCACAAGATTCGGGATATTTAGGCTTGCCATATCCCCAACAGTTGTCCAGAAAGAAAGGTGTTGTATAGAAGCACAGCTCTCCTAGTTAAAATCCAAATTCCCCTGAGGACGTCAGAAGCAGTGTCAATAAATTGAAATCCCTTATATATTGCAATAAGTTCAGACCTAAAAACAGAATAGCAGTTATTATTCCTGATCTTAATGTTAAATATGCCATCAGTGTCTCAATGTACACGCCGCTTCTAGAAATACCACCGTCGCCCATGCACCGGTTGAGCGAGGCAAAAAAAATACGCCGGTGGTACTTAAGAGCTTAAAGTTGCATTGTAGCTTCAGCACCAAAGTATAGTATTATTGAATTCAAAGCATTCTTATTTGTATGAAGAGGGGGTATGAAATTTATTATGGAATATTGGATAGCAAATATTGAAAATTTGAGAAACACTGAATTAGAGAGAATATTGTTAATGATCGAAAAATACAGCGTTGGTTTGGTAATTTACCCCTACATAATGAGCCACGTGGAAGACCCCAAACACCTTCAAAAAATAATTTTCTGAAAGCATTGGTGGAAACCAATCTAACAGTATCTATTATACTGCCAGTACATTGGTGAAATGCATGAAAACTTGAACATTTTAAACCTATTAGTGGTTAATCAGATGGCCCAACACTTCTCCACGACAACGCTCGGCCTCATATGCCGTACAAAACAAATGCGAAAACAAATGAATTAAAATATTAAATTTTGCAGTGGCAAGCTCTTTTGCCAACCAACCTTCATTTTTTAAAACATTTAGTACAGTTTTTTGGGGGGTAAACAGTATGAAAATGGAGACAGTCTGGAAAATTCCATATCAGAGTTTATTGATTCTAAAGATCTATGCGTTAAAATCTCGATGGGAAAGGCGTAATTAAGGAAATGGAATACATTTAGATTAAAAATAAACAGCTTTTATAAAAAGTTACGCAGTTTTATATATTCACTTAAAAATCAGGCATTTCATATGCATCAATCTAATAAATAGACACTTATTGGGGAAAAAATAACACTTAATAAATTTACAATTGAAAAGTATCATAAAAATACAAAAATATGCACTTTTTTTTTAAATTCCTGAAGGATATGTAACGAAATTCAAGCTTTTTCCATTGTAATTTATGTAGCATGATTTAAACTTGAAACTGAACTATTTCAGATTAAACAAATATATACGATTATTAATATGGCCTTCATGTGGTTAAAAAAGGTACATTTATTGTATACTGGAATTTTAAAGTATTCAAACATTAAAAAAACGGACTATTCTCAGACTGACTTAAATTTTCTAGCATTTTAATATTGAAGTGTTGGAGAGAGTAACTCACAAAGGGGGGGGGGGTACGGGTCCAGCCCCCCTCCATCAACCTTGATTTTTTTCATTTAATCATAATTTTATTATATAGTGAGTAAGTTTTTGTTAAGTATTTTTTATTAGAAAGTTATTTTATTAGTTATAACTAATTATTTGTTCAATAATTTATTTTTTTACTGTTTTTTGTTCCCGGCATTTGACAAAATTAAAAGAATATGCTTGTCGGCGTATTGAGGTGTGATACGAGAATGATGGGCTTTCAACCCCCGCCCCCCCCTCCCATGAAAAACTCCTGTATCCGCTACTGGAACATATTTTTGTAAATGTGTGGGAGTGTGAAAGAAATAATTTAAACAGATAAGTAATATGCCAATATATACCGCTTTTTATATGCTAGTGGGAAAAGAGTAACAGAATTGATATTATATCGAACCATTTCTCTCCATCCCCAAATCCCCCCCCCCCACTACACACATAAAAAATGTTTCATTCTTTAGCATTAAGTTTTCTACGCATAAAATAAGGAAGCTAGAAACTTTCCTGTATTAAACTTTTTTAGTACAAATTACCGCTGAAAAATGCATTATGCCATTTTATTTTACATTGCAGAGGACATTACATTACAATACATTAAGAATACAATTCATTACTAAAGACATATTATTCCAAGCGTAACCTGTAAGCATGGTAAAAGAGTTTTATCCTTCAAACCGTTTAAGTCTGGATTCCTAGCATATCCTGGTAAAAGCAGATTCTCAGTCGGACGAGGACACAAACAAAGGACCGGAAAGTAGAATGTGAATTAATGAGTTTCAATGCATTCTAATTGGTTCCTTGAGATGCTTTTGGACAGAATGTTATCATTAATACAAAAAAAAAAGTATATCTAACGACGTGGGTCAAAACAATGATTGAATTTTGATGATTTCTGCTTTGTTTGAGAGATGAGGAGGGTGATCAGCACGATAATAATTATGATGAGATCCATACTTCTCGTTTTGTAAGATTATAATGAGAAAAGAACATCGATTTTTTTTTTGTATTCTCTCCTCTTCCAGTTCTCCCACTCCTGTCTATATTATATGAAACAGGACATTGTCTTTTGATGACAGAAAAGATGAAAAATAGCTTTAGGAATGTAGGGATTATTCGTTTTCAAGAGAAGCGAAAAGTGTAATGCTAAAAGGAAGATTGTTATATTCATTAATTGTAGCTTTGAAATCTTTTTTTTTCTTCCAAATCTATCAATCACAATGTTATTATGGACATGTGATTTTAAATTATCGACTGGAATGTAATTTTTTAATTTGTCGATAATAAAGAGAATTGCCCATTCTTTTGATTTTTTGGAGGGGGTAGGGAGTTTTATGATGATCATTTAATTTCCCCCCTTACTTAAAGAAACACTCATTAACCAACATGTAACAATTTTAAGTATTGTTTTGCTTAAATTTTGAAAAGATTTGTTTAAATAAATTTGATTCAATTTTACTCTGGTAATTGAGAAACTCTGGTAATTTATAAAATTGAGAGCTTTGAAAATATAAAAAGAGTTTAGTATAGAAAAAAAATTAGACTTCTACATATATTAAAATACTGTTTATTTTTTAAAAAATGGCATTCCTTGTGAACTTAAAGGGTTGTAGTTCTAGAAGTATATTATTTTTTTCTAAGGTTTTGACATCAAAACATAAAAGCTTTGCCCATGTATATTTCAGGTTTCTTCGTAAAAAAAAGGGGGGGTGCGCGTTATACGGCGAATATACCTAAAAATTAAAAAATTGCCTCTTGGAAGTATAGGGGCGCGTTATACACTGGATTTTGTGGTATATTTTGTTGAAAGAACGGAGCGAAAAAATAAAGCTTTCGTTAATTTTCAGAAATTACGAGATCCGATTTTGAATTCTTTTTGGCTTATTTATTCAATGAGTAAAGCCTCAATAGTTCTGTTAAGTGTTATATACTATGATTGGTGAATTGTAAGTTATGGTTCCACACATCCTTAGCAAGAATCGTTGTATTATAAGATGAACATGCCTTTCTAAAATTTAGAAGTTTTAATAATACTAGAATAATGTGAAAACTAGAAGACTGAAGAAAAATTCAGACAACTTCTTTCCATCTAGCAAAGGACTCCTATTTAAAAGGAATATTTGAATTTAAAAGAATTTTCTGAATTTGACCGTAACAGTCAATGAAGATGTTTCTATATGAAGCCAATTATTACTCTGACTGAATAATCAGATTTGAAACCAAGTTGTATTAGAAACAGATCCAACAAAATTGCGAAGTATTTTGTAGGAATGCTTATTCCACATTTTTAAAGGACTTGCTTAAACATTTGCATCGAACATAAACTCCAAGAAACATGCAAGTTCCACTTGTTATAACTTAACAGAAATATTGCATGAAGACATATTTATGCTTTTTTACATCTTGAAAATATATGTATTGCAATGCAGCTGCTTCAATTTCACACTATTAGAGATTTAGATACATTCTACACTTTTCCATTTATTGATACATGCATGAAAAAAGAAGTATCTAGAAAGCAATATTTAAGTCTACAAGAGATTAGATACAATAATTTATTATTTCTAATATTTTTTAAAGTTATGTGTTGAAGTTAAGGAATGTTGCTTCTGAAATATACCATCATAAACAATAGTTTCCAATATCTGATTTTAAAAAGTGATAGAGAGAGAATACATTTAAAAGTACATCAGAAATTGCAAGAGCAACAAATAGATAGATTTAGGTTGATTTATGATAAATCAATAGATACTTTTTAATTTTCTTTTCATGCCAATTTTTGTTTAATTTAAAAGAGAAAAGAGTTGAAACTTGAAAAGTTTGTAATAACCTATTTAAAATGAATAGCTATTCCATTGTATTCGATATTGTTCTTAAGTATTATATGAAATTATTTATATGCTAGTCTTATATATATTTTTTTTTGAAAAAAAAATAATGTGCTTGTGAGTATATATATATTATATATGTATTGTTTTTTTTTTAACATTTGTAAATCGCGTCTGGCTAAATTAACAGTTTTTAGAATTAACCTTAATAATTTTTTTTAAAAATGACCGACTATGCTTAATTTACGTAGTAAAAAAATTTATTGTTTAACATAAAGATAATGTTGACAGTTTTAACATTATGCGAACGAATTAACTTAACGAATTGTATATAATTCGCAAGAATTATAATTCTTTGCACACATCTTTTTAAATACAATTCTGAAGAAATTGAGATAAAATATATTTTTCGCACTAACAAAATGTAAGCCACTTTGAAATTTTTGCTCAAGACAACCAGATCCAAGTATAATTAATAGCCAATTGAAGAAAGTTTTAATAAAATATTCTCACATATATGAATATAAACAGTATTTTTCTATTATTAATATAAAGCAGTATCCACTTATACCATTTATAGTATAGGAACCATTTTAAAAACAAAACGCAACAAAATTTTCAACCAAATCACAATGGAATAACGAAAAGAAAAGCCATTTCTTCTTCAAAATAATTCTTCGTGCTTTACAAAACAGATTCCATCCAACCCTCCCAGTCAGTTCCTTAAATTACCAATAGATTTGAACGTGTGGCCGCAAGCATCGAGCCCGGTGATGGATATGTCACAAAATCCCGTCTCCGACTATATGAAAAATACAAACAACCCCACAAAACAAATTATTCTCCTCTCCCCCCCCCCTGCTATTACTTTCTTTTTTTAAGAAAAAATCCTGAATGGGCATTTTGGACCTCCTTCCTATCTAGTGAAGGACAGTGTGTAAGCTGCAAACCATATCACCGCCCTTCAAGTAACTCTACTCTCAATTGTATTTGGTCGCTGATTGGAAAGTAATGATGGAAGGATTTTTATTTGGGACTCATTCGTTTTCTTTGCCCAAATTCTCTGGCCTTTTCTCTGTCTTTTTTCTTTTTCATCTCCTCCCTCCTCCAACTTGGAAGTAAAAGAGGGGGGGGGACAAGGGGTACGTTCGAATAGCCCTTCAACTCGTCGCCAGTGATGCCAAAAAACTAGTGGATTGTTAAAACAGCCCGCCTGTGACGATAAATCGCGGAGGTTTGGTGTTTTTGTGTGGATGGAAGTCTTTATTTTCTTCTTTTTTTCACTCCGTTTTCTTACTAATATCATTTCAGTTGCCTTTCGGGAGAAGGGTTTCCACTTTTCCTTTTTCTTTTTTTGATTATTATTATTTTTTTGAGTAAAAAAAAGGAAAAGAACAACTGGGAAGAGAAAAATGGCATTAAAACGTAAGAAAAGGCAAGTTTCATTTTCATTTTCGATTTCGCATGAAGAAGCAGGGAGTATAACATTGAATTGCTAGAAGGGGGTATAAGGGAGGGGGAGAAAAAGACGCTGGTAAAAACGTAGCTCAAGTTCAATACGTTGGGCGTACACATTCTCAAACACGCCACAAAAGAAAAGAAAATATTACTCTTTTTTTTTTTCGTTCCTTTTCACGGATAAGCCCACGACTCATTGAGTATGGCGGAAATTTTTACGTGTAATTGAATTTTTCTAGAAATATTCCTCGTGCCCTTTGCTATTTTTATTCGTATTTAATTTAGGCTAAAAAGATGAATTAGGAACAGCAAGGCCGTGGCAGATTTATTGTCGTTCGCTATGGTGATCACAAGAAAAGTTTGTCGTTAAAATTCCCTTCGTTAAAGACATCTTTTCCACTTCGATTCCGATTCATTTCTTAATAACCCGTCCTTTCGCGCACAAAAATAGTAAATTAAAAAATAGAATAAAGATTTAAGCAAAGAAACATGTGAATGCACAGGATATGATTTCAATCAGAGCAGAAAAGTACTCTTAAATCAGTAATATTTGCATAAAATAAATTATGCGTTCAGCAAAATGTCTTCTTCACTCTTCCAAATAATTACATCCTGTAGGAAGAGTTAATTTCTCATTTATTAAAGTCAATGAGTGTAGTTCACGGAAGAAATGTAATTATATTATTATACGCATTACATCACCCACGTTGACTTTGAATACATTTATTAAATTTGGACTTTTATTAAAACGGATCTGTTTGACTAAAATATTTGAGAAGAACATGTGCGGTATTAGAATGATTGGTAACAATAACTTTGATTGATTAAACTTTTAATAAGATTTTTTTTTATTTTAATGTAAGACTTTCTAGAATTTTACTTGTTTTCCTCAATGTCGGATCATTTCTCTGATTGTTTTTCTCCCTTACGAACCTTTCTTTCTTTTGTACATACGAACAGAACATGCCAAGAAAAAATGCTGGTTCTATTGTGCAGCTACAATGTAAGCTATTCAGGGACGTCTTAAGACTTCTTGAGGCCCTGGGCCTCTACGCAAAAGTAGGCCCTGGACCCTTATACAAATGTAGACCCTGGGCCTTTACACAAATGTAGGACTTGGGCCCAGACACAAATGTAGGCCCTGGACCCTTACACCAATGTAGACTCCACTTATGATCCTTAAAAGTAGACGGTACATAGCACACGTTGTCAAAAACTCGTACAAACAATAACTCGAAACAAATAAATGTCCATGACTTACAATCGCACGAACCGGCTCGACCTACACCTCCTTTCGACTGAATAAGTAATGATGGTGTATGGTGGTAGGCATAGGCCTATACATGGACGATGGTCATCACATGAAGCCAATTGACGTATTATCCAATATTCCCAGTTTTTCGAAGAATAAAACCTGGAAGAACATTTGACCGCTGAAATTATTCGAATCATGATCTTACTAAGGCTTAGTCGAAAAGGAGACGAGGCCCCCATTTTGTTGGAGGCCTTGGGCCAGGGCCCAGTTGGCCCATGCCTTAAGACGTCCCTGAGGTTATTTGATAATTCAAAATATAATCATGCACTACAAAATTATTTTACCACACAGTAGATATTTCTCTATTTAATACCAATATATGATCTTTTATCGCACTTTTTAGGTGACTAAGTTCGAAAGATTGATTTGTAAGAGACTATAAATAAACAATTTTTTTATACTTAATGCCAGCTGAATTAGAATGCACATAAAAGTGTTTTAAGAATATTATTAGAAGAAAAGATTATTTAAATGCAGTTTTTGGGGGGGGGAGGAAGAAAAAAATTACATGTCTTCAAAACATTCTCCTTTTATAAAAAATGCTTTCATAATAATAATAATAATAATAATAATATTTTCCTGATATGTAGATAAAACTTCTGTACAGTGCTTGAACTAGAATTTTTAAAACATATAATTTAGAAGTAGGTTTTTATCCACGTTTTAATAGAGCAGAGCGGATAAATTATAACAAAAAGCACCAGTAATTCATTCAATTGATAATAACTTTGAAAAATATGTGAATATTTCAAAAATCAATCCTAGTTTAGGATCTGTACAGAAGTCCTTGGCAAAATATTGAAGCATTTTTCATAAAAGAAGAATGTTTTGAAAACTTGTGATTTTTTCTTCATTTTTTTCCAAAAAAATTGTATTTAAATAATTTTTTTTAACAATATTCTTTAAAAAAATTTACAAATACGTTCTAATTTAACTGACACTAAATATAAAAAAAAATTATTCGTTCATACATTTTTTTTCAAAATCGTGGATCCGAACTTAGTCATTCACAACTGTGAATTATTTTAATTTTGAGATCGTCAAATATTGGAACTTATATTAGAAAAGAATATTTATTTATAACCTAAACAAACTATCAATATAAATTAATTGAAAATAAAATAATCTAATTAAAAATATTACTATAAGTTATTCAAAGTTTAAATTTTAATTTTTAAGTGTTTTATAGTAAAAGCTTTAGGTAAATTTTCTCTTGGTTTTTTGCCCACTTCTAATTTCATGGAATGAAGTTGCTATGAAGAAAAATCATTGAGACTAGAGCTGGATCATAAGCAACAAAATAATATTGTTAATCAAACAATTTATCACTGTCTTTAAGACTAAAATAGGAAAAATTTGAAAAAAATTATCAAGAAAACAGGACTAGTTAAATTACCAAATAATTAAATTATTAATTTAGGGGGGGAAAGTTATTTATAACTAGTTTCTTTAGGTTTTGAGGGATTTCGCTGTTCACTCTTCTTTCCTAGAGGCTTTCATATAAGTAATATACTGGCACATACCTAAAGAGATAAAATAAATTATACCGATGAGAAAAATTCATTAAATAGAAAAAAAAGACAATGAAAGATATACTATAGTATTACATGAACGTTGTTTTTGCCTATTAAATAATCATACACAAATAAAATTAATAACACAAGTATATTAAAACTTATAAAAATACTAAACTAAAAAAGTTTATACTTAAAAAAAACTATAAAGAAAAGGTACATTAAATTGTATTTTGGCATTGCTATAAAGATAAATAAAGACGATGTCCACGGAATATGTTGATATATTTATAAGTAAATGAAAAATGCACGATGATTAGAAACCACCTTGTTACTGAAAATGAACGATAATGAATTAATTTTTTCATTCAAGTTTTCGTGAACAACTGATTAAGAAACTGATTTTATAACCACAACTTTTTAGCAACTGCTTATTACACGAAATAAAATAAGGACTCTGAATGCATAAGCTTCTGAACCCCAACGACGGTTCCACATTTCTTAAACTGATATAAAGCTCGTTCATATAAAATGAGTTTATTATTGATATTAAAAGACAATTAAGGTTTTGATGTAAATCATTAAAGGAAAACTTACCTTTTATTTTTAAAGATAATGTACAATCTGATTCTATACTGCTGGCCATTACAATCGCAACAACTGGAAGGAAAGCACATATAGGAATACTTATTGTATATATACATCATAGTTTGACGAAAGCACACACACGATTAAATTTGGTGTGCACAAGGTCCAAAAGTATTACACACAGCTGTCGCCTGTAACAACTAAAACGACTAACCTGGTTAAACATTGAATTGATTTGGGTTTGGATAACAGATACCGGCAAGTTATTCCATGTTGCTTCGAGTATATGACACACATAACGAGCTGTTGTACTTCTTATACTGCTGTTTACACTACACAAGCTGTGGTGGCCTGGTCTCTCAGCAATCTATGACCAGATGATTTTTATGGGTGAGAGATCTACAGAACGGGATGACCAGGAAAACAGTTCATCACCCTCTACTTCGAGGTTGGTCAAGAAATGACGGGCAATATGTGATCTTGCATTATCTTGTAGAAAGATGCCGTCTCCGAGGCCTTGAAGATAGGGCATAGCATCGGCTTTAATATCTGGCAAATGTTACACTGATTGTTCAGATTATCAAAGACGGTGAGAGGTGTTCATGTCGAGCCCATACCATCACGCAGGACATGTTCGTTGTCCCCGATGCCTTCAGATTCGCATATGTTCATCATGTGGCTGCACACTGCTTCTCCTGAATCCAGTTTTGTCATTGTATGTACCACTGTCGCCTCGTATCTTTATGCTTCAGTGTCAAAAATAGGCCCGTGCAGAAAGTCCGTGCTGATCCATGTTGTTTAGATCTTGCACGGTGCTGCATACCTTCCTGGACCATCAATTCCATATTCATGTGAGAGTCGCTAGATTCCAACTAATGTGTGAGTAGCAATATCACAGAACTATAAACCTTGTAATGTCCTAGCCTTGTCAATTGATGAAACATGAATGATGTCTTAATGGTTTATTTACTCACAAAGACTTAGGACACTCACTTACACCAAAAATTTACACTTTTTACACGTTTCAGGTAAATGCTGAATCTTCTAAGCTCGTTGGCAATTTTAGAGAGAAAAAAAGGGCCAAGTTGGCATCCAACATCTCTGCCTCCTCCAGATGCAAATATTGTTCACGCAAAACTCCTTGGTGGAGCTCACAGATATCTCCTCGAGAGAAAACACTAAACTATCTCTTCACAAAGCTAGCTGGTGGAGCTTACCGTATTCTCTCGTTGCGAGACAATCACCAAATCTCCACACTAAGCTTACTGATGGAGCTAAAACAATGACCTTCTCGTCGAGAGGTAAACACTGACTAATCTGGGGTGGCACTCGCGTAGGCGTAGTACCTCGGATCAGTCCGCGTTGCCATATAGAGTTTCAGAACGGATCTAGAGTTCATTACAGCCTCATTCCCCACGCTTTCAAATTTTCACACGTGCTGGTAGTCGTTTCTCCTTGTTATACGAAACATAACACGATTATCCCATAAAAAATTAGCATTCAAATGAGATTTCCGAATCAAAAAATCGCTGCGTTAATGCTGGGATTTTCAAAATATAATTTGCACATTCCAGAATCTTTATTTTATTTTTAAAAGGGTTGATTAAAACAATCTATTTTTAGCATTAAACATTTCTTGCGTGTGCCGAATAGACTTAAAATTGTACATTTATCTTCCTGTTATACGAATATATGTGTGTGTGAAAGTTCACATAAAACCTATATAAATACTTAAATATTTTCCAGATTATATTGAATCCCCTGATATAATACTCCAGATATCGCTTACATTTGGTTTTCAATTAGATACTTTATTTGTCATGAATCAATTGAATAATAAATACTAAATTTGATAAAAACAATGACACGAGATGAAAACAAATTAATGAAAAACTAGAAAGTTCAGCAATTTTTAAAGAAATAAACAAAAATTAATTGATAAAATAATAATAGTAAATGAAAAATAAGAAATCAGATCATGAGCCATCTTAATTTATTAAAAAATTTTATTATTGCAATGTACAACTTCTTAATACTTTATTAACCTTAATAAATAAAATTTTTAAAAAACATCACAGTAGCAGAAGGTGGTTTTGATTCCTGTACATCTTGAATATGGGCCCAGAACCTTCCACTGGGCCATTCTGCTCAACCCTAGAAGCAATATTATAAGTACAAGTTGCAAAATCCAACGTTTCTTATATTAACCTAATAGTTTCAGCTAACGTATAAACGTCTTAGTTTCCATACATTATGTATACTAGATACTTAAATGCAACAGTATTTGTTCGTTTTAAAAATATAATTTTTATTAAATTCTAGTCCAAAGTATCTATTTAAGAAATTCCTTCTTATATCACTTTTTTTAGACAAAGATTTCGCTAAGGCTATATAGGTAAATAGCAGATAATAGACAATATAACTGACATAATAAACAATAATACATTTATAAAAAGAAGATTGAAATATTTAGATTTCAATTTTAAAAAAATAATATGTAATCTCTATATTTGAATTCTGAAGAATCTTTATACCACCTATGAAGTTCATTTAAAAAACATTTTCCTTAAAAAATAAATTTATTCCTACACACATAGTTTTTCTTCAAAAATTTAGAAAAGTTCTTGAAATACATACTTGTACTTAAAAAATCTCTATATTAACTTTTTTTTAAAAGATTTATACTATTGAGCTATCTTAATATTATTTTATCAATTATCAAATAAGTGACTTAGTTTTTAAAATCCTCTTTTACATTTATACTTTTCTTTAAAGAAAAACGCAACAAGATCTAAATCTCACTGAAATATTTCCAACACAACGCTAAAAATAATGCATTTAAAAAATGTGTGTATTTATTGCTGCGTATAACTGTTTTAAATTACTAATATTAGCTAAGATATTTATGCTACATTCAGACATAAAAATACGTTATTATGTTACATTCATAAATCTCATTGATATGCACCTTTTACAAATCCACATTAACTATTTATCACTGAATAACGATAAACTTATAAACCAATAAAATACTACTTAGGTGTTACTTTAGATTAGTGGTTCCATTGAGACATACCCAGGGGTTACATGAGTCACATTACAAAATCGAAAAAAATATTATAAATGTGTATCCAAAATGGATTCATGTTCTCATTAAAATTTGTATAACTACAAGCTCATCCCAGTCATTAAAAATTCAAGAAAAAGAAAATTTATCTCTATATGTATGTATGTACACTGGTGTCCAAAAGTTAAGCATAATTGATAATTATGTGAATAAAGAAGGAACTGTAAATCAGAATGTCGGGAAACGTGATATGCGAGTGTAAAATGGTTATAAAATAAGGAAGCATATCAAAAGAATGATAATAATTAATTTTTTTATCCAAAGCAGCAGTTTGAAAGAAAACTGAGCATAGCAAGGATTCACACTTTAAAGAAACAATGAAAGAAAACATTGAATAAAATACTGATGCTGCTGTTTAATAAAGCGTGTGGTCACCTCTGACAGCCAGGCACGCAGCACAGCGATTTACCATACTTGCTATGAGATGATGAATGAGTTGTGTGTCTCAAACGGTTCTAAGCTTCTTAAAACTCTTCAGTTCTGTAAAGGAGTTTGGTGGGTGCGAAAGGGCTGAAATTTGTCTCCCGAGCATATCCCATACATGCTCAATAGGGTTTAAATCAGGGGAGTTCGTAGGCCACGACATGCGCTGGATGTTTTCCATTTCAAGGAAGTCAACAACCAGCACCGCTCGAGGACATGGCGGATTATCATCCATGAATATGAAGTCAGGACCGACAGCACCTCGAAACAAGCGAACATAAGGCTCAAGAACTTCGTCTCTGTATCTTTGAGCAGTCACAGACCCCGTGTCAAAGAAATGAAGCTCTGTGTGGCCGTCCATCATGATGCCTGCTCATACCATTACTCCCCTTGATAGAAAATGATGTCTTTCCGTTATGTTTCTTGGTTCAAAACGTGTTCCATGTTCTCTCCATATCGTTACCCGCCAAGAATCACTACTCAGACTAAACCGGGACTCGTCACTGAACATCACATTGGCCCACTCTCCCACACTCCAATGTTGATGTTTCAAACTCCAGTTCAAACGAGCGCGTTTATGCGCAGACGTGAGGAGAATGCAAACTGCTGGTCTTCTGGCATACAGGTCAGCATGATTGAGTCTCCTGTAAACAGTTTGTCTCGAAATTCGTATTCCTGTGGCGACTGTGAGCGCCGTACCCAGTGTTCTGGCAGTACTGCCCCTCTGACGTCGCGCACTTATTACCAGATATCGGTCTTGGCGAGAGGTCTTGGTCAACCTGATACTGGTTGTAGGGTAACATCTCCCGTTCTTTGAAACCTCTGCCACAGTTTTGAGATCACAGACTGGTCCACATTCAGAATTCGAGACACTTCGGTTTGTGATCGTGAGGATTCCAGTATTCCAACGATTCTTCCTTTCGTAAATATGTCCAATTGGCGTCTTTGTGCCATCATTCGCCTTGTTTGATGGTTAACAACGTTCCTTCGCACAGCATATGCACGAAACTTGTCTGAACTGCCTATGCTGCGTGAATTGGTTTCTCCGCGTTCCAACATGCGCCGGTGTTTCGCGCAGGACGTAGTCGACTGAAAAGTTTTGCATAATTCCAATGTTTCTTCTTCCCCCAATTAATATCCGCAAGAAATTTGGAATAATTTTACGAATATTTACTCCATGTTGTTCGCATTTTACGATTTATGCTTAACTTTTGGACAGCAGTATATATATATATATATAACTTAACTCAGTGTCGCAACAGCCCTTGAAGGCCAAGGCCTACTGTGCCCATATCAATGTACGTGACCTTGGGCCCTGAGGTGCATGAGCAGATTTTCTGATCAGGTGGTCAGTCTAACGCGAAACCCCCCTATATATATACAGTAATATCCCGAACTTAAGCGGTAGGTGGGAGTGAGTGATAATCGCGTAAGTCGGGGTATAATTTTGCACATAAATACACATAAATTATTTTTAGTTGGGGTCGGAGACAAAAGAAAATAAAAAAACTTAGAAAAAATTTTTTAATTAATTCTTAGGTAACACAAATACAAAATCGCAAACTGAAATTCATTTGATGTATAAGGTTTCATAAAATCTTACAAATAGTTTGCCAACTCAAAGAATTTTTTTTTTTCTCTCCCAAAATTTCCTCGAAGCGTGCTAACAATTATTTATTCCTTGTTTTGTTGAAACAATACACTCTTTGTTGGAGTATGTATTTTTTGAAATTTGTAACCCTTTTTCAATTAAACTCAGGTTTGTCGAATAACGAACCATCATTCGATCTTCTGATTAAATTGGGTCTACGGACTCAAGCTCTTCAATGTCTTGCTTTTACTCAGGCATTTCTATAAGTTCTTCAATTGTCAGCTCCTGATTATGGGAATCCAGAAGTTCTTGAGCGTCATCACTATCCACTTCTAAATTTATTTGCCTGACAAGATCAAGGACTTCTTCAATCAAATTACCAATTTCATCAGGCTCTGGCAATAATTCCGCTTGAGTTTTAATGATGAAAAAAGAGGGAGAGACGAATCGACGAGATTTGAAAGTCGCGTATAAATCGGAGTATATATATATATACATAACTTTATTTTTTGTAATACTTTTAAACTTTTATTATGATTTAATAAAAGAATATTATGAAACTACTTTTTCCTTCATATGTGCTACCTACTACATTGTAAATATTTTACTGTTTACTATCCTGGGCTCTACGAGCTACTTTTATACACGTTAGTACAATGTTTTGCAAAACTAGTTTTCTAATGAAAAAACACCTTTTTTCATTTGCCGAAAAGAAATCCTTTAATGAAGGGGAAAGAAAAGCTTATCGACATCTTAACAGACTTGGCATTAAAACCTAAATTTAAGCAAGAACAGATCCTTAGTTTCCAAATGCAAATTCAAACAAAATACGTAGGATTTCTCACACAGCTATAAATATTTTAATGTTATTCAGAGCAATGTATTTTAGTGAAAAAATATTTCTCCCTAGTTAGTTAGGTTATACAAATACAAAACATATAAACATTGTAAAAAAATGCAAGCTCATATTCGAGTTACTAAATATAATGCATGTGTAGATGATACTTGGATTAATGTTCCGCTATTTTTATTCAAAAACTTTTTTAAAAAATTTAGCAACATTAAAATTTTATCGTCTGTTTAAGGAAGAAGAAAAAATCCTTGAAAAAATACTGCGTGGTAGTATCAAAATAAAATGTTTCTATTGTTTATATTGATAAGGTGCTTTTGATAAAGTTGGCCATGTATTTCTTAGAATATATTAACTAGCAGAAATTATTTTGATGAAACGAAATATATTTTGAATTATATATACTAAAGTGGTACGTTTGTAGAATATTTCTAAATTTTAATGACACTATATTTTATAAAATAAAACGTTGCAATTTAGTGTCCTTGCAGCAATATATTCATTGCAACGTAAAAGATTTATATGATTTTTTTTTGCATTAAAGTATATTAATTAGAGAGATTCAGTACGATTCGGTTGACCAAAATTGGACAAAAAAAATCAAATCTAATTTTTTTAGACCAAATTATCATTTATATACTTTTCTGTAACCTCACAAAATTTGAAAGTTCTAAGTTTAAAAAAACATGCAGAGTTATAATAACTTTTACTTTCGTTTTTATTCACATCCTAATGACAAAAGTCAAAACTTTAAAAAAAAAAACCGTCTTATCTCAGCGAAATATAAAATAACTAGTTTTTCTTCATTTAAAATGCTAAGGATTTTTTTTTCTATTGGGCCAAATGCTTTAATATTTTTTCTGCCTATTGCTAAAAATACATGTAACAAAAGTTGGTACGCATTTTTGAATAAAAGTAATACTTATTTTTTTAAAAAAATAATCGAATTTAAAATTTAGACATTTTTTAAGGAATTTTTAATAAGCATTCACATGAAAAAAGTTTTGTACGAATACCAATCAAATTATTACAAAACCCATACCAAATTTTAATATGGGAGCATAGTTTGATGAACATGTAAATCAAATTTCATGTGTGTACGACACTTTTTGTAGGACTAGGCATTTTAAAATCATAAATTTTAAGTTTTTCCATAAAAAATTAAATTATTACTTTTTTAAGAAATCTGTTTTACATAATGCATACACATAGGGGGCAATCAAAAAAATTTTGAAAATCACTCATAAATTTTTTTTAAAAAGTATGTATATCATCCCCTTAAAATTTCAATTTGGGCTTTTTGACATCTGGAGAAGACTTTTTTGTTTATTTTTTAAATGTTTTAAATTACAGCCCACAGTCACTATGATATGTCTCACTGTACATACAAGGACGTCTTAAGACTTTTTGAGGCCCTGGGCCCTTACACAAATGGAGGCCCCACCTATGAGTCTTAAAAAGTAGACAGTCATAGCATGCGTTGCCAAATACACGAACAAACAATAACACGAAACAAATAAATGTGCATGACTTACATTCCCACAAACTGGCTCGACCGACTGCAGCTTTTTGTCTGAATGAGTAATGATGATGTATGGTGGTATATATAGGCCTAAGCCTATACATGGACGACGGTCATCACAAAATAATAAAGCCTTGCCACTGCACTGTTGTCAGTTGACATATAAGTCTGAAATTCATAGCTTTTTGAGAATACAATCGGAAATAACATTTGACTATTGAAATTATTCAAATTATGTTCTTATTAAGGCTGAATCAAAAACGAGACCCACATTGCAGCCAAAGTCCTGGGCCCAGTTGGCCCATGCTTTAAAACATGGGTGTCTAAACTATGACCGCTTGTGGGTCGCAGTGCAAAAATAATTTTTTTTTCTGGGTCGCATTGCAAAAATAATTTTTTTTGTGGCCGCACATACAATATTTTTTTAACAAATTGAAATAAAAATTAACTACATAGTTTTATCAAAATAAATTAACTTATTTTTATTATAATTTTCTTAAATTTGAATTAGATATGAATAGGTACACATTTATTTTAAATTTGTAAGAGTTTCGTTTCATTTAGTTTGGATTTCATAAAGATGGGGGAAAATCAAGCTAATGAGATGAATGAATTTGCGTTTGTGTTAAACAAGCAAGTCGATATCGGGTTCAATAGACGAAGTTACAATTCTTAATGCATTTTCAAGATGTTTGTGTATGATCTTTGTCCTATTTTTGTTTTTTGCATGCTTTATTCTTGGAAAATAACTGTTCACAAAAATAAGTACTGCCAAAATGAGGATATTTATCGCGGTGTAGGTAATCTTCATAAAACTCCAGTATAGAAACATTCCCAAATTTTTCTTTCAGTTGAATGTCACTTTGCAGTTCATGTATTCCATTTGAAGGTTTGAAGGTAATTTATTTATTTCTGGAGAAAACGGGGTAGAAAATATATTGAAATACTCTTCTTTTTTCGAAAATCTTGAAATCTTTAAAACTCTTCAATTAAATCGAAAATTAATGCTGCATATTTTGTGCATACATTTATTTTTTTTTAATAAAAATGTGTAAACTGAAATATTTTCATAATTTGCTTTTGGGCCGCATTTTAAAAGCTTTTAGACCACATACGGCCCGTGGGCCGCACTTTAGACAAGCATGCCTTAAAACGTCCCTTTGTACAGATAAAAATAAAAAAGATTTAAAAACAAATCTGTTTTTTAGGTGGGTAAGTAAGTAGAATTTTTAAAAAAGAACGATATTTGAATCACAGATAGCTTTTGATGAGAACGCTCCTCGAAGCCACAAGCTTATAATAATCCCACTTAGATAAAACTTTATGATCTACGAACTGTAAGTGAAAAGGTTAATTTCACGAAACGAGCCGTATATCTATAAAACAGAACATGAATGTTACTGAGTTAAGAAAATCAATAAGAATCTTTCCCAGTTCTCTTTTCCTCGTCCCCTCTCTTCCATGCACATCATCTCTTCTCATTAGCATAAATAATCCAGTTTGTCGCGAATTACTACATGGAAAACAGATTACATACGTTTCGGACAATTTACAGTTAACGACACGCATTTGTGCTACCTCAATTAATTTGCATGGATGGTAGACAGTAATTTAACAAGTGCACGCGGGAAGATTCGTTTCTCCGTTCTCTCTTTGTATCTCTTGCACCCACCCCTCTCTTCCTCCCCTTCATCTTCACAAGGAGGATGAAGAGCACAGTGGGATCATTAGAGGCAAGAGACTTGCCTTTTCATCAGAATACGGGAGCCATTAGGTGCCTAATCTTTTATGCATGGAGGAGTTTGCTCAATGTGGAGATTGTTCAAGAGGCAAGTTGTGGGGGGTCTATCTTTGGTTTCCCGGGGGGATGGGTAAATATCGAAAGAGGGTGGGGTGCTGGGATGCGAGATCACCCCCCTCCACGGCATTCGCGCGAGAAAATTGTCGCCAAATGCATCGGCGGTCTGGAACAGAAGAACTCTTGTTATGGTGGGAAGTGAAGCCAAATGCCACGCCAAGCGCGACACTTCCCAAGAACAAAGAGTGCGAATTAGTTGGCATTAAGCAGCCAAGAAACGAAGAAAAATAACGTTTTTCCGCCTCACTAAATCATAACACTGGAGACAAACACTTGCGCTGAAATGACGCCTAATGGCGAGAGTGGCGATGAATGAAGAAGTCAACGGAACAAGCGCGAATGAAGATTAATTCCCCGTTTGATTTTCTGTCCATTAATGAGAAAGAGTGAAAAAAATTAATGTTTTGGTTATAGTCATTAATTATGAGAGCTTTCATAATGTGGTGAATTTGGCGTGAAAATGAAGCTGTTGTTGATTTGAAAGAAATAATGATTCAAGAAATGAGGTTTAAGAGATGAAATGCAATTATAACGAAATGGGAATTCATTCTTCCCCATCTAATTTAATTAATTTGAGAGATTTGACTTGAAAATTAGAATTAATGAAGACTTTCATTTTATTTTTATTCATTATTTGAAGTAAGAAATGACTTTTTATTAATTATTTGTGTTCATGTTTCTCGTGTAATATATTTATCAAGCACAAAACATTCACGGCTGTGGATTGATTATGACTTGGAGCTTATGACCGGCTGTGTTTCCGTCGAGTCATGGATTCAAACTCTGATTCCATAAAAGAACTACAAGTTCATGGACGTTATATCTGTCGAATCCTTACATAGGTGTGGAGTGGAAGTTAAGAGAATTGTATTCGCATTCAGATTTTATTCTCGTCATTTGACCATAATTCAAAAGTATATGGTCCATCACCAATGCTACTTGCTACACTTAATTGCTACGTTAATAAATCACCATTCAATTTGTAATAGTTATCCTGCGTGTCTAAAGGTGTAGAAGGATTGGTAAGAACCAGGGGTGGCTCTAGGGCCGGACAAACCGGACCCTTGTCCGGGGCGGCAAATTTTAGAAGCGGCATTTGGACCGAATTTCAAAAATACTTTTTGATATATTTTCAGAAAAATTAGGAATTGGGCATTTCATTTAATGTATTATACTACCTTATTTTATATTCTGTATGTTTGCTGTCAGTTTTCTTTTATATTGCAATCTGAAGGGTTCGAGGCGGGTGTTAAATTGTGAAATTTGATGTTTTCACAACTTTCTCTAGTCGAAAAAGAAAGCCCAATTGTGAAGTTTTACAACTTATTTCAACTTTAGAATTTACATCAAATCTTGCTATTGCATTAAAAACTTCGCTTTTTTTTTGCTAATAAGTGTAACAAGAAGTGTTTTCAAAAATAAAATTAATAAATAAATTTCTTAGGATCCACAATTCTCTTCTTTAAGATAGATTAAATGGTTTTGCTATATTGTCTACCGAGCATGAATTAAATGAACAAATTGATTTTTAAAAAATTGATAAAAAAGTTTTCAGAATTAAAAGTCAGGGGGGAGGATGCAGTTTTTTTTTAAAATTTTATTTTGCTTTATTTTTGAGTTTTAGTTATATATGTTGTTGTGCTGCCTTTTTGTTCGTAAGAATTATTCCTTAAAAATGTGTATCAATGTGAACATACATTTACAAATTATCTTTTTGAATAATAATTTTTTACTTTGGGAAGAGGGGCGGCATTTTCCATTTTTGTCCGGGGCGGTGAAACTGCTAGAGCTGGCCCTGAAGGAACACTAGCCATAGTTTAACAAAACAATTTAATTTATTCACAATACTAATCACCACACAAATCCAATCGATCCAGTCTATGCCGATACTAAACTATTAATCACTATGCCGACAATAAACGAGGTAAGCGAGATATGAGAAAACTAAAATACAAATCACACTTACTCAAGGCGATCACTTTGACTTCTTATCTATTTAATCTGGATTTAATCTCAGTGACAGTTCGTCACCTTAAAAAATTCAATTACCAAATATTAAATATCCGCGATTCACATTCAATTTGATTCATCTCTGCTTCGATAGCAGTCTACCCTATCACCTGAAAACCTAGACTATATATAATAGTCTAAATTAACATAATCACGTTTTCTTCTTCGAAGCGGAGTTTCATAATAAAATAATTTTTAAAGACTAGAAATTTCCCAAAAGGACTATTAGTAAAAGGGGTTCAGATAGAACCATCACAAGTTTAATTATCTATCACAGCTTGGAGCACTATTAATTCTGATAGATAGTTCCCGAATTAATGTGAAATATGTTAACTTTCTTCTCTAAAATCAAGAAAAAAAAAAGTAAAAGTTTTTCCTCAAAAGAAGGTATTCGGTAGGAAAAATACAATCTTTTCTCTAATCTTAAATTTAAATTATTTTAATGTCCCATAATATCAGTAAGAAAAGCAAAATTATACATAGTCTGTCTTCATTCTAGATTCTAGAATAGCAAGAACTCACTGGGCAATCCAGTGTTTTCTTCCAGATATTTTAAAATATATGTACGCTCTCTAAAATTCCAAAATCTCGCAAGTGAAAAAATCTTTGGAAAGCTAACTCGCACCACAATGTAGGTGCATTCTCTAGACGATAAATTTCTACTGTATAACTCATTTAAATTTATTTAAAATAATTTTCTTTGCTAAAAACAACCACTTTTCAATAAAACTGTAAAAAAAAATTGTTTCTTATTATTATATTTTCAAATTAAAATTTTTTTAAATTAATTCTTCGCGTGCCACTGTTACAATTCCGTCGTACAACATTGTGGCACGCGTGCCGCGGGTTGGCCACCCCTGACTTAGGACATCATCTGCCCACAGAAAAAAAATGCCTACAAAGCGAAAAAAAAACTTAAGGAGACTAGGTATTTTTTCCAGTGTGTTCCAACAACCCAGTACTTAACATTGATCCTTGCTTTCCACCTCATTATTCACAGCAACAAGAATAAAAATATTTTTTCAACTTTTGGAATATCTAATATATAAAATTCTCGTGTCACAGTGTTTGTAACAAAACTCCTCCGATTTTTACGATTTTTTTTGAATTAGTCAAAATTTAAGAGTTTTTATAAAAATGGTTTCTAAATCGTTATGTATGAATTTACTTTCGTGTATTAAAACAATATTCTACACTAAATAAGTTCATGCTTTTCTATTTTAAAATCAGCCATTTAAAAAACAAAATGCTAAAAACCTTTTTTTTTTTACGAATTTTTAAAAAATACTCAAAGTTTAAATCCAACATTTAATAACTTCTTCATTTGTAAAGATAACTGCATGAAACCTTTTTCCCGTGTGTCGAACATTTCAAAAAATGCTCACCATTTTAGTTCAACATTTAATATAGTTGTGGAATTTTGTAAATTTAAAAACTTCTACTTTTCTGTCTTTTTTCAACATACAACTATTTTAAAAAAGGTCCATTTTCGTTTCTGGGGGCTAAAATTTGCAAAGTGAGTGAGTGAATAATAAAGTCGCCCTGTTCACTATCGAGTTTTCGCAAGATTTTGAACATGGTCAAGACGAAATACTGATGACCATAACAAAATTTTAACAACAATAAATTTAGTTCGAAGATCAAGTACTCTACTTCAGCGGTCAATTGACAAAATTAATTTAAACAGATCTACTTATTCAGCATAGCATATTTCAGTACGTCTCTATTTGAATATGTGTGTTCCTACTCGTGCAACGGACCTCAAATTTTGAACCATGGTCAAGTGACGAGGACGATACCTGAGCTGGCACCCATGCACCACACACACATCTCTCCTAACTACCACACCAACGCTAGAATGTTGTAGCTCTCGATAGATTCAACGTACATCGCTCCACTTAACAGCGGGTCTTCAGCGGTAGCCAAATTGCACAAAAGCAGTAATAATTAATTGTGGGAAACCACCACGAGAATTCTACATTTTGAGTGCTTACAGAGCATAGGCGGAAAAATAAATTCGGCAACATTACTTCTCCCCCCACCCCCCCCCACCTTCTTTTTTACCACTGAGATGGATATCAATAAACGAGATTTTTTCTTTAACTGCCATTTTTTAAGCAAACGGCATCTCACTATTATTTTCTAAATGAACATTTTTAATCAATTTTATTATTTCAAAACCTAATAAGGAAATTATTGTTAAAATAATGAATATATGTTAGTTTTCTGCAAAATAAACTTTTTTTCGTCAGATACGTTTTTCAATAATTTACTAAACACGGAGTGGATTGAAAAACTATAAAATTAAAATAAAATGCTAAAATGCTTTAATCAGATAATATTATTTTCTTTTTGAATGTTTTTTCAAGTGAATATAAACATACAACTAGGCTTTCCCCCAGTGTTTTTTTTTAACATTTACATATGTTTAATCAAACATTCAAACTTTCAAAAAAAGTCTTTTCAATAGCTATCTGTAGAATTTTTTTTATTATTATTTATAACGAATGGATTTAAATTAACTTTTTTTTAAAACCAAAGGAATATTTCTATTATTTAATTACTAAATTAATTATTTGTTAAAAATAATTATTTTTTATACTATTATTTTGGATAAAAATACGTTTTAGAGACATTTTTAAGCTAACTATAGGTAAAGATTAATTGATTAAATCGAAAATCTGAAATCAATTTTATTATTTTAGATTCTTAGAAACTATCCATTATTAAAAAATGATGAAAGTGTTTTTCTTTTACTCTCGGCATCAGAATTGTTTTCTTTGTATTGCTTAAATTTTTTTTAACTAAAGCAATATTGTTTTTATTGATTGAAATTTGAAGATACATCTTATAACTGTGTGTGTGTGGGGGGGGGGGTTCTGGACTAAAAAAAGCCACTGTAAAGCCGGGCTACAGAGAGAGAAAAGAAACCTGTCAGACATCGGTAGGGTATGGAAAAAATTTTGAAAAAAGGGAATTGTAATGACGTAAATCTAGAAATCGCACCCACCCACACCAGGAAGTTCTGACTCCGGTAAGGGAAAGGGAATTTCCATGGCAATATGTTATGCATTCGAATTTGTCGGTGCAACGCTTTGTTAAATGGAGGAGAAAGAAATCTGTCTCATAATGAAAAGAAGTGAACAAATTTCGAAAAAGGGAATTTTAATGACTTAGTTATAGAAATCGCATGCGTACACACCCACACAGAAGTGCTGCCGTCATGAAGAAAAGAAGAAATAAACATGGGGATTAAGTTATATACTCGGTAAAAGCCCGTGCAACGCCAGACTAAGCGGAGGGGAAAGAAATAAAGAAATCAAAGTAATTTCGAAAAAGAATAATGGAAGTGCTGATTTTCAGAAGGGAAGGAAAAATTTATAGAAGTAGAGAAAACCCGTGCAATGGCCGGGCCATGCAGCTAGTATTCATAAATATATATGTTGTATACGCTCAGGCGACACCAGCGCCACTCTTTGTAACCCCCGGATGTAAGCGGGAGAAGGAGTAGACTTACCTTTTCCCAGCAGCGCACGCCTAGTCAGGTTTAACAACCTGCTGATGTCTTAAATCTCCTAAAACCTAAACGTCTCTTTCATTCAACATACCCCTAGACACCACCCTCTCTGTTACATATATAACTGTTTATTATACAATTTAATCATCTAAGTTATAATTTTAACAATAAAAATTGATAATTAATATGTCTTTTGCATAACATGAATTTTTCATTCTTTGTTTCTAATAATTCTTAACTCAAATTGAGACATGTAATTAATCTATAATTCCAGCAAACATTACCAGATATCTCGTAGCAGGCAGTTTTGGTACACATGCTTAATACGAGATATCTCGTAATTGACAGTTAATGGGCTATCTCAAAAAGAGCAAGTTAAGTTTCTCTGCATCAAGAATTTCAAAATGATTTTTTTTTCTGTGCAATGTTTTTTACTAAACTTTATTCAAACTATTTATGTTTCTCTTTTCTGACCGTTTTAAAACTGTTTTACTTTTTTAAAAAATGGTTATTGGTCAAGGAAATTTCATTTGATTAATTTGACGCAATAAAAGAACACGAATATATATATGTAATAAATTTTAAAAGGAAGAATCGAAACATTTCAGTAAATCATTGCACACGTCTCGACCGTCGTCATTTTAAACTTCTTCGTTGAAAAGAGAAAAATAATTGTTAGAATCCTTCCGATCTTTGATCATTGACCATGACGTCCTATAATTCCATGACTAGCGTAACTGACTGAATTCGTAACTCATTCACAATTGAGTAACGATTCATAATGTTCCCTAAATTTTGTGTGAATCCTTATGTTATTTTTACAATATTTATTTTCTTACTAAAGCTGAAGATATGATCATTTAACAAAATAATTGCGGATAGTTTCAGAACAGAGATATCAATAATATTATTATTGTTTCCCTTAATATTTATGATACCGGAAAGTAATGCGAATTTGCCTTCCCGTGAACTAACAATTGATGCTTTAGCATTGTAAAATGCTACAAGAAAATTTAGAATGGAAAGGTTGGTTAGAAAATAAATTTCTGCAATTTTTAACTTAATTTTAAATTTTATATTTCAATTCTCTGACTTTTCTCTGAAAAGTATATTTTATAAATCAAAATGATTTCACTACAAACATATTTAGTAGCTTTTCAAGATCAGAGCCTCATTTAAGTATTTAAAAACACTGGTGTTCAAAATTAAGCGAATTTTCAGTCGATCATTTCTAGAACTGTTGGGCAGATTTTGATAAAATTTGGTATTTATATAGAGCTGATATATAATGCCAAAAAAATCATTCAACAGTTAAAATACACACGCATGATCGTGCGTATATTCTCGCCGTCTTTCATACGGAGAGAACCAGAGACCCACTACCTGCACTCCAATGTAAAACAAATCGAGCATTACAATAGCGGAGACTTGATGGATTGGGCAGTCATCACTTTACATAGCCGCATACACTGCCTATGTCTTTACAAGAGATACTGAGGTATATTGATGAGGTCTTGGAATCCTATGTTCGCCTTTTCACAGATGCAGTTGGACCTGATTTTATTTCAATGGATGGCAACGCGAGGCACATAAAGCTCATCAGGTCGATAAATATTCGAAGAATGGATTGGCCAGTTAGATCTCCAGACCTCATCCGTATAGATCAGTGGTCTTCAAACTGTGTTCCATGGAACCCGAAGGTTCCACGTAGCATGTCCAAGGGTTCCATGGGTCAAAATAAAAAATAAAAAAGAAAACTTTAACGCGTGTACAAAATGGATTCGCGTTATTTTATGGGCTAGGTTGAAAATTCATTTCATTTTTTCAATAAAAATTAGGATTTATTATTGATGTAGCAAAAACGAGTGACTGAACTATCAACAGATTCTATATGTATGAATGAGATCTTGAATTTTGGTGAAAAATTTACTCGGAATAAATATACTCTAAAATCTAAATTTTAGCAAGAACATTTTAAATTTTAGGTTGCACAGGATTTTTCAAACATTTTAATGCCATTCAGAAAAGTGTATGTAAGGTGTCCGACTACCCTAAAATTGGGAATTTTGCCAAAAATTGACAAATTTTTTTATGATTTTATTTTATAGGCCATCTTATTAGCTTTATAAAAATACCAAGTTTATCATTTTCCGTTCACTAGAACAAAACTACAAGTTTGTGTAAGTTCTGTATAATAGTAGAAGTGTTTTAACCTTCAGATTTATCAATCACTGTTTTATTACAAAATTTACAGTCCCTTGTGTTTAAGATGTGGAATAAATAGTTTTAATTAATCACCGGAATGCCTCTTCAATCCCAGCCAAAGAAACCATCAACAATAGCGATCATATTATTAAAGAAATCATATCAACGGCCAACGTCGATTACACACACACACACACACACACATATATATATATATATATATTGGCAGCAGTTATATATATAATACCATAGACTGGCTACTTTCTGTGTCGTGTTATTTAATGCATGCCTGAACTCGTGAAACCTCTTCGGTGTGGAGAGGTGACAATTCCTAACTCTACAAAATATTTTTGTAGCTGCCTCTCTTTTCCAATAAAAATAATAGTATTTGAGCATGCGCAGTGGGCGCCGCCTGGCGGTGATTAAGTGTATTAAGAAAACGAGCGTTGAGTTTCTCAGTGAGAGTGTGAGCGGGAGATCGGACGAGCGAGAGCGAGAATTACGGTGTCCATCGCAGTGTTCCGACATACGCCCCGAGCAACAGAGAAAGAAGAGAAATAAAGATGTTTGTCATCTACTCTGTGTAATTTTTGACTGAGTGAGAGAGAGAAACACATAGAGAGGGACCACTACCCAACAAATAGCATATGAAAGCCCAGTGTTTACTTCATATAATTTTGTATCTTTTTTAATTAACTACTGTTTTAGTAAACCTGGTATTAGGAAATGTTTGAATAACACCACAAAAGTCACAACATGTCAACAACTTTAGAACCAAACTTTGGATTTGGCGACCAAAATTTATGTGAATACCTTGTTTCTTACATTTTATTTATAATAAATGTGGTTTCAAAGCACAAGAAAACAGTAGAATGTCAATTATTTGAAAAAAACTTTAAAATGAATCTAAAAAGGAAACATACTATTTATTTAACTTACCTATCTTGGCTTTTAAAGTTGAATTATTCATGAAAAATTTGAATAAAATATTCTGACTTATGACGCATTTAATTTCTGGAAAGTTTGGGTTTTTGTACCTTTGTTTCCAAACTTCCGTTTTTTAAACGTTTTATTATTAAACCAAGGCATGTGTTAAAAAATGTTTTTGATGGAAACAAAGTTTCCAATAGCAGAAATTCGTAATATTTCAAGAGGTAAAAAACAGCATGTGAGTTTCCAGAAAGTAAGCAAACTGCTACAATTATTCACTTCACTTCTTTCCTGAACAAGTTATGGATCAAAATAAATCCTTTTAATCAATTTAAAATACTTGATGAGGCTGAAAAGTAGTAAGTGTCTTTTGTTTTGATATGAAAGGGGCGTGGCAATCAGCTGATTTTGGATTTGAGAGTGTAAACAAATTTTTTTTAAAAATATTAAAAGTACTTCTAATTCAACTAGAACAAAAATTTAAATTGCATTAGAAAGGGAAGGAGTGGTATTTTTTTTATTTTTCAATCAAAATTGAAAAATCGATTTCTGGATCGATTTTTGTGAGGTGACCCCCTTAAAAACAACAAAAAAATACATATACTTCCATTTTTTTTTTTAAAGTTGTCACAACCATTCGGATACCTTAAGTAAAAAATATTTATGTTGTAACAAAAACAAAATATAAAAGTTAAATATACGCAGAATATGAAATGTAACTGTAGGCAATTTCAATAGACCTACACTTAGATAACTTGTGTAAAAAAAAATGCCAGCACGAATCCCAATTATTCATTAAAATGTATGTATAGGTGACACCAGGAGCACATATTAACATTATGAATGATTTTTTTATATAATTAACATTACATAAAAAAATTTTAATTACAAGTACAATATTTTTCTTTATTTGTCTTAACACAAAGTACCCATAATATGTTTTGATCTATTTTAAATATTATTTTAAGATATTTTCTCCTAAGTAGAGAGAGAAAGAGTGAGGTTTGCTCATAACACTTTATAATTCAAAGGATTCCATGAGTCAAAAAAATTTGAAGATCACTGGTATAGAGCATGCCTGGGACGTTCTAGGGAGGACAATTGCAGCTCGCAAACCTCCTCCGAGAACCATCCAAGGCCTGAAAACAGAGTTGCTGAACGTGTAGGATTAATTGCCTCAAGAACATATAAATTCCCTAATTTTCGGTATAAAATCACGAATCATTATCTGAAATTGGGGACTGTAACCCCTATCAACCAATTGTTCTTGTTGTATTTTGAAACTGCTGTAGTACTAATATTTGTAATATTTGATAAAAAAATTGATTAGCTTTTATTATTCTTTTTCGATGCTATAGTGAACATTATGAAAATCCAGTCGACTTCGTCTGGGTCGAAATAACCAATAAGATTGTAGGGGCAGAAAAGGTTTTCAGAAACCCATTCATCCTAGGTTGAGTCCATGTAGGATTTGAGAGAGCAAGAGCTGAAGCGAACCTGTGTAGAGACTAGCAGGGTAAGATACAGGAAGCGAGGTATGTAAGATGGCTGGTCGGTTCTCTCTCCAGTGAAATTAAAACTTAAATATATATATTTACCTCTAGCCTGACTGTTTTTTCGTTCCCAGTACATCTCAATTCATATATTTATTGACACATATGCCCATCCAGTGGTATATACAAGGCTGGAGGCATGCAGCAGGATGTAAATGAAACAGTGTTTCCTTCTCTGTATAAAATCGAAAAGAAACACTTTCGAGTCAGAAATCAAAAAGATTTTCAAACATCTATTAGTCATTATTTTAAAATTTCCAATTAACTGGTGCTTAATTATTCACTAACCATATTTTTAGCAGCTGATTTTAAAGTGTGTAGTTTCTAACTATGGATATTTTTTGTGTATTTGCTTATTATAAAATTTCTAAAAGGAATGCGCAAAAAAATTCATTTTTTGACTCAACCCGTATATAATGTATAGCCCTAAATTAACGAACAAAATGTTCAGTCCCAATGAATTCGTTAAATCGAGGTCCGGCTGTACGAGAAATTTAGCCATAAAATTTTGAACTGCAATCGACGTTTTTACTATAGCTTACTAAGTAGCAATCAGGGAAAAGTTACTACTTTGAAAACTTATTCAACCCAACTTTTCGATAAGTCAGAGGTTTCACTTGGTTAATTCATTAAAAAAAAGTTTTAAACTAATTTAAACTTTGAGAATGTTAACTATATTTGTCATTGGAATTTTATATCTTGATATTTTATTATAATACTTTTTTTAATCTGTATTTGTTTTATTTTATTATTTTAAATTAATTTATTTGTAGCTTTCGTATTTTTTATGACAAGATTACGAATTATGTAGCGTATTTAACCAGTTAATTGTGGCGCCTCTGTTTGAGAGCGCGCTACTATGCGTGTCACGGAAATTGTGCGATGACGAGTATACTGGTCAGTCATGGAGCAATAGTCGCTGTTAAGACATTGGATCAAAAAATGACTATATTTTATAATATTGGCAATTTTATTACTAATACTTATGTATTTGGTAAACATAAACATATATTACGTACAAATAATTCGAAAAACAGAAGAAAAATTAAACACTTATAAAAGTAAGAATTTTTTTAAAAAATTTAGTAAAAATCAAAAATTTCGACTTTTGCTTTTGTTTTTTTTAGGCTTGTAAGTATTGTCAGTGTTCATAATGAGATTCGTGATGCGAATTTATGCTCTGTTTCAGCCGGTGCTACGGGGATGCATTTGTTTATCTTAACTTTTTCGTATTTTTTATTATTTGTTTTACTCTAGCCTGATCTCAAAATATTTTAAAGATCTTGAAATTTGAGAGTATTTTTTTTTATTTTTCTCAAAAATTATAGTTAAAATAGCCAATTGTTATTACTTTTTATGCATGACAAATATACTCGTCAAGACACAAAATCCTGAAACTTCTCCATGACGAGAAAACTCGTCAATCACAGTTAAATGGTTAAAAAAAAAAAAATTAGTAATAATTTTTTGTTCGCTTATAGTTTCTGACACAGATTTTATTTTCAAAATAATTACTTCGAAATATTTATGTTTTAATTCTTCTTTAGGTAACAATTCCATACTACTCTCTTTGTCTCTAGTTCATCCATACTTTCCGCCTGTACGATTTGAGTCGAAAGCACTCTATTAAACACCGTTATACAAAGCTAAGTCATTATTTATATCGCTTTCCATCTTGCCGATACATATTTATCCACGGCTCATAAAATCCCCTCCGATCTCATGTTACATACATCTGACCACCGCAATGGCGTGCGTGAAATAATTTGGTATTGAACGGTCAAATGTCAAGTAACTTTCCCGTTGGTCATAAAACTTGCCCGGCGCGTGTGAGTTTGTAGATCCAACACCCCTTCGTGAATCCACCCATCCCCTCGTTTCGTTTCACACACAGGGGGAGAGGGGGGATCCATATTTTGCAAATGTATTTATCCAGTGTGGCAGGATGCCATTAATGTCCTCAGTCCAATGCTTGCTTTGAAAAGGAGCAGCGGTCAGTTGGTCAAGCAGGGATAAATTATGGGATCCGAGAGAAAGGGGATGGTGGGGATTACCGGGATGTGAGACAAAGGGGTTGCTATACTGGACAGATCCCTTATATGAATCCCTTAAGGAAAGGCTAGTATAAATAAGTGATTTAGCTTGCTAAATGGGCCAAAACGTAAGATGATTAAAGGTGTTCTGCCGTGATTTTGACTGTAGAAAACGACAAAAGATGGTGAAAAGTTATATTATTCAGCGTGAAGCCTGTGATATTTACTGTAATTTCCTTTAAACTTCTTTCCGATTTTCCTTGTATTTCAGTAATAAAAATGGTTATCGATTATTAAATACATTCGGACCTCTATTTAATGAAGTCGCTAAATTTCGGGAAAAGTTCGTTATGTGGGAAATTCTTTAAATAGATATTCATCTTTCAATATACTTTATACATTACAAAAAACAAATTTCAAATTCACAAACGCTGTACATCATTAAAATGTAATTATTCGCACTTTCTTGTAAATTAATATTGATTTTTTTTTATATATGTTACCCACCAAAAAGAAATCTGCTAGGAAAACAAGAGAAAAAGGTACATTGTAGTTTCAACTTTGAAAAAAATACTTTTATATTAAAATCAATTAATTTTAATTGATATTTTCTAATTTTAAGCCTACAAGTAATTTTAAACATATATTATTTTATAATTAGCAATTTTAAGCATATGTTATCCTACGCGTCTTTAAACTTAATTACTGGTAAAGTCTGCTAATTTTGTTTGAAAAAATGTTTTTTTCCCCCATAATACGCCTTGTATCTGCAATGCACCAAAACTCCTTCAAGTGTATTTTCTTCACACTGTAATTCTCGTCAAATTGTTTCTAACGATTTTATTTCATTATGCGAAGGCCCAGGAATATTTTAAAAATAGGGAGAAAAAGATCACGCGATTCACAAGAGACAAAGTTTGTTAAAAAGAAAATGCACTTCATCATTTTTGGAGGTTCTTTTATGATGAAAATCGCACAATGTTCTTGGTTCCAGGAAAAAGCCTGCAAAATAGAGAAATCAGCAAAATATAAGTTCGAAAAATGGAGTTCCGTCTGTATTAATTTTATGCTTAGAATTGTATGAATACAAATGATCATAGTATAATGTAAATAATAAATAATTTTTAGATAATAAATGATAAATACACATTAAACGTAAAAAAGTAATAAACGTATGTTACGGTAAAAAGAAAATTTTTGATGACGAAATATTCATAAGTATGAATGTAAGTAATTTTGAGAACCTAATATATATATGAATTATGTTAAAAGAATAAAAATATTCACCACATGATACATTAATATATTTTTGCGTATTTTTTTCTGAAGTATGCTTCAAATTGTTACAGAATTATTTCGAAGTTTTTTTCCCTATGAATCCGTTAGCATAAAACATGTGTTTAAAAATTGCTTTCGAATTGGTAAACTGTATTTTAGATTTCGCATTATTAAAATCAGAAGATTTGAATCCTTACAAAAAAGGCTTATTTGTTTAATTGCTATAAATCCCCTAAAACAAAGTATACAATAGGTAAAATATGAAGCTAAATGAACAGAATTTTTCCTTAAATGTTCACGAAGTTAGCAATTTTTCAAGCTGTGGAAAACATTATTTCAACACAATGTTTTTTAAGTTTTCATTTATGTATTTATTTTGTTTTAATTTGAAAATGATATAATAAACTGATGAAAGTGAAAATAAAGATTTTTAAATACATATCTTTAACTGAATTTTTAAAATTCCTTCACTGTATAATTTTTCTACATAAAAGCACTCAAATATTTTTAAGCCAAAAATTAAAGAATCACATCAAAATGGAAATTCTACATATTTTCCTTATAAAGAACTTTTAAATATTATATTCTAAGTATATCGCAAAATATATTAATTTCAAAAAGAAGCAAAAATTAATAAATCATGTTGTAATTTCTCGAAACTGTATTATTTTTTTTTAAAAAAAGAAAAAACATTACGTTACGAAGGAAAACATTTTCGTACAAGTTATAAGCAAAGTTAAGCAACACTCACAAAAAAGTTTTTTTACCTATCATAGTAGAAACATACAGCTCACACAATGATTCTGACATTCATTAACTTTTTAATTATCATGCCCGAGATTTTTTCCGGTTCGGCATTAGTGCTCCAAAATGTCAATTAATTTTTGGTAATTTTCTATGGGTGGTATAGATAGATCACTGTGACCAGGAAATATCTTTTCATCCCACATTTCCAAAACGCCAGAAAAAATATGATAAGGAGATGGTTTTACATTTACTAGACAAGGTTGGAACTCATTTTTGTTTTATTAAGGGTACACTATCTGGCCAAAAGTATCCGGACACCCTTTAAAAAGTCGTTCTGGCGAGTGACACAATTTGATACGTAATTCAAAACTATAAAAGTGTTGGTAGTGGTTTGTCAGATTGTATTTATGCGTTTGTGAGGCAATGAGCAAGTCAAAGGAGCTTGGTGAGTTTGATCGTGGCAGTATAGTGGGATGCCACCTTTGTGGGAAATCAGTTCGTGAGATTGCGGACATTCTACAGAAGCCTAAATCCACTGTGAGTGATGTAATTGTGAAGTGGAAACGTCGAGACAGTGAAACGGCAGAAAAACGAACCGGTAGGTCGAAAATACTTGGTGAACGCAGCTGCAGAACTCTGAAAAGGGTAGTGAAACTAAATCGTAAGTCCTTGTTGGTGGAAATTTCTCAGGAGTTCCAAAGTTCATCAGTAATTAGTGTTAGCAGCAGGACTGTCCGTCGAGAATTAAAAAACTTGGCATTCCATGGTCGTGCAGCCGCTCACAAGCCGAACATCACTCCACAGAATGCGAAGCATCGATTGCAATGGTGTAGAGCTTACCGTCATTGGACTGTGGACATGTGGAAAACTGTTCTTTGGATTGATGAATCTCGCTTTTTAGTCTGGCAATCGGATGGACGCGTCTGGTTTTGGCGGATGCCCGGCGAACGTTTCTTTAGTGACTGCATTGTGCCGACTGTTAAGTTTGGTGGTGGAAGCATGATGGTGTGGGGGTGTTTCTCGTGGTTTAGCCTGGGTCCATTAGTTTCTGTGATTGGAAATATGAACTCTGAGATGTATGTGGACATTCTGGACAATGCTGCACTCCCAACTCTATGGCAATATTTCGGGGAAGCCCTATTTCTCTTCCAGCAGGATAACTACTCTATTCATACATTGAGGTTTGTACAGACGTGGTTTGATGAAGTGGATGTTCAAAAACTGGACTGGCCTTCTCAGAGCCCCGATCTAAATCCCATAGAACGCCTTTGGGACGAATTAGAGCGCAGATTACGTAGCTAGCCAAATCGACAATCCTCACTGCAAGCACTCACTTCAGCTGTGATGGACGCCTGGAAGGCAATTCCTATGTTCACCTATCAAAAATTGATGGAAAGTCTTCCCAAACGTGTGCAGGCTGTCATCCATGCAAAAGAGGGACCAACATCATGTTAATATGCGCCTCAGGACGCTCTAAGTCCATGCCACTGGGTGTCCTGATACTTTTGGCGTAGTTGGAAAGCGTATTACATTAAAAGAATTTCGAATTCGAGTGAGCATTAGCGTCGCACTGTTCAGCTACACAAAGGCTTTTTGTCAGGAACCTCCTAATTTTGAACCACGGTCAAGTGACGAGGACGACACCTGAGATGGCATCTCCTTCGCCTGACTACCACACTACACCAACGGGAGGACATTTGAGCTCTTGACAGGTTTAACGTGCATCGCTCCTCTACACGGTGGGTTTTCAGCGGTACTAGGCTCAAACTCATGACACGTCAGCCACGAGTCCGTTACCTTCGCCGCTAGGCTATCGTGGCTACAGAATTCAAGCTGTAGAAGTGATTTTACACAATATGAGGATACAGATTTTGGATGGAAATGTTCTGGCAGACCACCTACAGTAGATAACCTTGCCTATCTTACTGAACGACATTTTATAACCCATATTCCTCCCACTCCAGTGAAACAAGAGCTTACAAAACACTGCAAAATTTGTTGTTCAAAAAAGGATGCAAATGGAAAGAAAGATAACGATTCTGGTGTAATAACTGCGGAGTTGGCCTGTGCTTGGAAAAGTGTTTCCAGTTATACAAACACAAAACTTATTTTTATTTTATATATTAGAAAATAAGGCTCTATTTAGAAGCGAACTTTACCACTGTCATGCTGTGTGGCATTCACTTCAAGCGAATTTGCAATTGCTATAAAACCTAAAAACGTTTATGCAAGTAATTCAAAATATCCATTTTTAACTATTAAGTATATTTTATTTTGTACTAAACATTTGAATTTTGCAACAAAAAAATTTGACAATTTATGTACCTAAATCATCAAAACAACTTGACAGTTAAAGGGTTGATAACAATTACTTTTAATCATTACATGTGTGTTTTCTTATTTTTTTTCTCCTCTGTTATTTTTTTTCCTCCTCAGTGTTTTCTTTTTAATTTAAATTGAATATATGCCAATAGGTTTCTTTTATTTATTATTACTCTGAATATTACATTGATATAAATGGCTTATCGCTTTTTTTATTTTTAAAACCTTTATCTGTTCCTCAATTTTAAATTGACTGCTTACATTTCTTGAATACACTTTGCTCTGTACTCTTTATTTAAAAAATAAAATATAATTTGACAGACTTTCTGTGAATCTTATGGCGCTCGAAGAGTTCCAGAGTGATTTTTGACCGATAATACTAAGAGAAATTAGTAACAGTCCTAACGTAACTGAAGACCATTAATGTCCGTTGACTAATACTTTCACTTAAGAGACTGAAATATACACAACGTGTAAATAAACCGAAATAAAAAGGAAAACTGACGTGACCTGATTGAGTGGCTATCTGTCAGCACTGTCCAACCACTGGACACTTCTATCATGGAAATGCAGCATTCAGCAATTGTGCCTGAGCGCCCAGCTAACTAAATTACAGGGACTCGGACAATCGGTCAATGAGAAAAACAATCCTTCAATTAAGCGTAAAAGCACTGACCAGTGTCCAGAATCCGGAGGGGTTTGGTCATCGGTTTAATAGGATTAACCCTTTTACTGGGTTACGGGGGTAAAGCAAATGGCATGTCCACGAAATGTAATTATGCAACTGAAAGAGGCCCTTTTACACAAGATGAATGAGCGGTTATTTTCTGGTGATGGATTTTCGCATTAGGAAGGAATATATGATGGAAGTAATATAGAGTGATGTGGAGACATATGTGTGAGATCAATATGAGAATTGTATACGATATATGCTGGTGAAGTTAATCATTTTTGTAGATTATGAAGGGGAACTTATTGAATGTGTACTTTAAGATATTCCTGTATAAGTACTTTCTATTGATCAAAGCTATCGTATCATATTAATTTATTTTCTAGCAGGAATGTGAGGAATTGTAAGTTATACGAAGTAAAATTATGAAATAAACTGTATATTGATATAAGGCAGTAGCACACACTGGAATTTTTCAAGGGGGCGGTAGGGTCGAAATTCCACTATTCTCGTATCATGCTCCAATACGCCGCCCAACATATTGTACTGATTTTGTCGAATTTCGGGAACAAAAAAACAGTTAAAATTAATTACTAATTAATATTTAGCATTAATGAATAAAATTAAATATTAATAATAAATACTTAATACAATTTTACGTACTTTATGCATAGGATTATAATCCAAAAAAAAAGGGCTTTAGGGGGTGATTTGGACTTAAGCGCCCCTCCCTTCTTGTGTGCGCTACTGATATAAGGGTAATAAATCTTGCGGCGAAAATAAGAAAAAGAAATATTAAATAATATGCATGATGAGATTAAGTCAGAGAAGAATCAGGAAAAATGTGGAAAAAATATGAGTGTAGAATGATTATAAAATATTACGTACGATTAAATATGTTAATATAAGTAATACGCAAAAAAAAAAAAAAAAAACTTTACAGTTAATCATACGGAGTTGATTTTAAAACAGACTAATTTTCGTCGCGATTTAAATGAAAGACTCACTGGGCTGGATTACGGTTATTTGAAGAATGAAAATTGTTATTAATCAGATCCTATCTATGTGATAAAATTCGTTTCTTTTTTAACTACGAGATAAAAAGAAAAATAATTACTCCCTCCCCATCCCACCCTCCAAAAAAAATTTCTAAATTTTTAATATTATTACAAAAGAGTTGAGAGAATTTCCGAAAAAGAATAGAAAAAGACTTAATTTTGGTTGGAGGATTTTAAAATAATCACATTTTTTTTTACAATATAAGTAACTGAAAACGATGATTATGTTGATAAATGCGTGCTGAGTGGTGAATAATACAATGTATATTGCAACATTTCATAACCCAGGTCTCTCCCTCATCATCTAATCAATCCGATTCAAGCTCTTTTTTTCTGTCTTCCACTTTCTCTCTCTTTCGTTCTTTTCTATCTTTTGTAATTTAACACAAAGAGACTGTTAAATGTACATGTTGTTTTTTTCTTTTGTGACAATTTAATAGGTGTCTTCTCATCGCAATAAATGTTAAAAAGTGCTAAAATGTATGTATGTGTCATTGTAACAAAAATTACTTTGACTTTTTACCCTAAAAAATTCAAAATACTTAAAATTCATTCCTCTTGTGGCAGTACTTATATATTTTTTTAAATTTTTTTTTCCATTCATTTATATAGCACAAGCCTTCTTTTCCGCAAAAATAGATTTTGAAACTTTTTTTAAAAAGTTTCGAATCAAGTTTTTTTCAAGTTTTGATCTATTTTAATGCTCTTACCTTATCTCTGAAAGTATGAAAGGTAGTAACCTAAAAAGAAACTAATGGGTACATTTATGTGTTATTACATTGAGGATAAGTGCCTACTCTTAGACGGGTGTGTATGTGTATGTTTTGGTGCAACTTCATAATGAAAAAAAAAATGTAACCTTAATTGTTAGAAAACTTCGCCCTAAGTATAAGGATAGATATGTAGAATCAAAACGTAAAAATTCAATTTTAGAAGTGCAGTACATTGAGGTAAGATGTCTAGAAGAGCATAAAGAGAACTATTCAAGTTAGATATATTTCCTTAACAGCGTCTTTGATTTTCCTGACGCATGAACTGTAACTTGCATTTGTTTATTAGATGAATGATTTGTTTATTAAAACCACTGCTACAAGTCTCAGTATTCAATGAAAGAAGCTCTGGATGTCTTGTTGGGTGATATATCGTTACGACATGTAGCACAAAACAGCAATTTGATTGCGTGAATGAGAAGTGCTGAACATTGTACCAGAAAATAACACTAAGGTGTACGGTAGTAAAATCAAATACCACCCTAAACTCTAATACCTGAGTAGGGATAGTATGTTGATGAAAAAGACCTAAGTTAATCAGTCTTTCGCCCTTGCTTCCAGACTCTAACCTGACCATCGTGGTGTTAATGACAAAAACATGACTCAGTTGTAAGGACGATGATGTGTCAATCGATTATCAATGTGGTAATATATTGTGCTATTGCAAATACAAGCATCTGCGATTTTCGGAAAAAAGTACTCGCAGCAAAGGTTGTCTAGTTTTCATTCCACTTTGCTACAAACCACATCGAATGATATGAGCGGACACCAATTGTTAAGCAACAGACTATATTTGTCGTAACATAATTTCCTGGATTGGTATAGCAATCCAGCCCTGTCATGTACACAATATATTTGTCGTCACGTGCAGTGGTGTGACGAGACTAGAGAGCAAAAGATGCTGTGGATCAGTTAATCCTCTCTGAAACCATAGATTACAGATCAGCATTGTTGTTACTTGATTGCATTCAACACGACAAACAGTTTATTGGAAAGGTAATTCACATTGTATATAGGCAACAATTCCTATATGGTCGAACTCAAAAACGCTTATGAATGACGTTCATATTCTTCTTCGAGCTATACTGAAGTTACTTCTGCAGACAAAACAACCCCACGAAGAAGAAATTTCAATATTTCGAAACTAATTTATGTCCTCTCTTCCTTTATATAACAAAGAGTAGAGATACGCGATACAGAATGGTAGAGCTACATTAGCCCATGGCATGCATTTCCGCTGAAATGCTTATTTGCATATCCCACCGCAATATATGTCAGATGAGAGAAAATTTCACGTGGTATGATTGCTTCTTTCATGATGTTACATATTGGTTACAGTAGTGTTTTGTCTTCGCTGTTGTTCGAAACTTAAACACGATTCCCCCCTCCCCATAACTCCACTAGAAATCATTTGAGAGATATAAAATTCAGAAATCAGAGACAGCATTTTTGTACTTAAACGATGACGAAAGCATAGATGTTCAAAGATGAATACAATGCATATAGTATAGAATCAAACAAAAAAAGGGCTTTGCTGAACTTGTGGCGACACCATTCTTTTTATACTTTGTACAATGGATTAGTTTGCATATAGATGGTGCTACCATTTATTTGATGAATCAATTTTCTTACAGTTGACAATCGGTAAAAATGCTGGATCTATTACCAGATGTCGCTGCCAGCCTTCCTCTACCTTGGATGCTCCTATTGGATTTTTCTACTCCGATGTTATGCTGACGTCACTACTATTTGAAGCTGCCGCTTGATGTCCCTACTCTCCTAGTGTCGTCAAACTTTCGTTATCTGTGGTTTTACTGGTATCGCATGTGTCCTATACTTGAGGAGTTACTTAAAATTCTTTTCGTTCTTTTTTGTGCTGAAGTTGGACTTTGCTACGCTCCATAATTATCATCTGATTTTGTTTGAACAATTGTTCCGAACTTGATCATGAGTGAAATAGGAGATTTTAAAATCAAAGTTCAAGAGCTTCAAGGATTAATTGAAAAAAAAGGAAAATCATTTTCATCTGAAGGTGAGTACAATTCAATGGAACCATCTCAAGTTGCACCACTCGAAACTAGCGTGCAAGATGTTCAGAGGCTCTTTTCCGCTAAGGCACGTGCCTAAGCGGAAAAGATTTGGGGGTGCAAAGAATTGGAGGGTGAACAAAGAGAAGAAATTAAAATTACACCGCATATGCCACCACGTAGCTAGTCGTGAAATAAGCATTCCTGCACTTATGAGGGTAAGAACTGGAATGAGATCTACTATGGAAAAAGTAAAGCTTAATACAGGGTCCAGAATATTAACCTTCCTTGTTTCAAAAAGCAGTTACTAACAATACAAGATACATAAAAAAGCCTTTTATTTTAAAACAACAATATATACGATGCCATTTTACATTAATTGGATTTAAAATTATGTTCGCTAAATGGCGTCCTCCAAAGGTGACACATTGACGAAGTCTTTCCCGAAAATTGTCCATGGTTCTTCATGTCATTTCCAGTGGAATAGCAGCCACTTCCTGGGCGATTGCCTCCTTTAGTGCTTGCAGGGTTGTAGAACGATTTTTGTACACTTACGCTTTTAAGTTGTCCTCAAAGAAAAAAATCACAAGATGATAAATCAAGTGGCCTTGGGATCTGGCCATGTCTCCTCACAAAGAGAGAAGACATACAGGAAACAACTCTCCCAGAATGCCCAGCGAACGCCGCGAAGTGTGAGCTGTGGTTCCGTCTTATTGGAAGCAGATTTCAGCTTCTTCATGGTCCCCAAGATACCGGCTTAACTTTGGTCAGAGGTAGGTTTCGATCACGTGAAAGTAGCGATCTGAAGTAACCGTGACCATTAGCTTACCTTCTTCGAAATAATAAGAACCCTACACACCAAATTCGACAACAACGGCGCAGCAAACTATGACACGAGGACTGAGAAGTGGTCTTTGGTGAAGCAGCTGAAGGTTTTCTGCTGCCGCCAGTAGCAAAATTTTGTTTATTCACAGTGCCTGACAAGTGGAAGTGGGTCTCTCAACAGACGAAATCAAAACAGCTCCAAGGGGAATGTTCAGAAGAATGTCTTTAAACGCAGTTGTGCGAGTTTGAAAATCTCTCTCGCTTAATTCATGGGTTACCATCATTTTGTATGGGTGCATGTGAAGATCTCTGTGAAGGATTCTTCTTACACTCCCTCCTATTAGACAATCCCAGGGCAGCTGCATATTTAAACCCAACCACCCCATCTCAACTCACACAGTGCCCTCTCGAAATAAGGGGGGGGGGTAACGGACCCCTGTAGTTCAAGGATGCTATGCACTCGAAATGATATTATAAGGGAAATTGTTAACTTTGATGTCATTATTGATTTTACAATGATCAAAGCTCGAAGAAAACCTTTGTTATACAAATTAAATGCCAGTGACTCAACAAAGAATAAGGATGACTAAAATTAAAAGATAGTGAAACAACAAACGATGAAAAAGTTCATAATTAACAAGTTGAAAAACAGTTCGTACAATAATGTATACTCTATGCTGTAATTGCAAAGGATTTTATTAATCTAATGCACTAATTTACAAAACGGTCTTCCGTGATGTCCCAGGGTAAGAAATGAATGTAAGGAAAGAATAATGACCAAACTATGCAATCGTCCTTTTCTTTACAGCTGCCGTTTACCAGTCCAGGACACGGCGAGTTCATTGGTGGTGGATAATGGAAATACTTTCCAAAAATAAAAAAAAATGAAAAGGGTAAGAGAGCTAAGAGAAAATCCCTCCCGAATCAAAACTGCCAAGGTAAGAGCTGAAGGAGAAGGGTGCTTTGGAAATAAAAGGAGGGGCGTAACAATATGAAATGCCTAAGGCGTCGAGGAGATTAAAAATGGCCCTGCGCCGGAGGATATAATCGTACCACAAGGCGTCTCCACAAAACATCCCACACATGTTCCATAGGATTTGAATCAGGGAAGAATGCTGGCCAACCCATTCCAGTGACATCCTCACTTTCCAGTAGCTGCTGAATTTCAGCAGTCCAGTGTGGAGGTTCATTATTATCCATAAAAGTCTGGTCCAACAGCACCTCGGAACAGACGCAGTTAGGGAAGGAACACCTTACAATAGCGATCTCCGGTTACAGAACCTCTGTCGAAAACGTGGAGCTCAGTCGACCGTTCAGCATATTGCCTCCCTAGACAACTTAAGGACAATCGTGTTACCGACCTCGTGAATGTTTCTGGGAGTGTTCTGACCTCTCTCCAAATCAACTAGATTTGAGAATCGTTTATGGCACTGAAACGTCTCTCATCTGTAAAGACAACACGACTGTAGTGATGAGATGTCCAGTTTTTGTGCTTCTAACGCCATTCTAAACGGTGCCATAGATGGCCAACTTTCAAACAGATGCAGTGTTCGGGACAGGGGGGAGGTGAATAAGCCACATTTGCGAAGGCTCCTGGCAACTTGTCACCCTGTGGATGTACTCAGTTGCTGAGCAATGGCGCTTGCTAATTGGTATTGGACTCTTTTCACCTTCAGTACGATATATCGGTCAACCACTGCAGTTGTTTTTCTAGGATGGCCAACACCAATCTTTCTAACAGCTGCGCCTATGGTTTGGAAGGCTTTTCAAGAGCGTAAAATGACACTTTTGTTGATTCTGAATTCAGCTACACTGGTCAAACTACGGATGCATTCCAGCTTTCTGATCATTCTTCCACGTGGGAAGTCGTTCAAGTGATTGCATCTAGCCATATCTCACGAAAAAACTCACTTACACTTGCGGCGAATGCCTTTAATTGTGCCTCCTTTCTTCTTTTGGTTGTAGTCTTGATCTGCGCTCGTGTTTTGCGTACACTCACGTCTCCTATGACGTTTTGTCCCTGACAATTCCATACGCATCACCTTTCTACTGAATTGCATGTGCATTGTATTGATCGTAATAACGCCTTTTTTGCAATTTCATGGCTATCTAAAACTTTACATTCTTTTGCTTTAGTTTTTCACAACAGTATATATTTATATCTATTTGTGTGTATGTGTTTAATTTTTCAAAAGGGGCATGGACATCTCTTCGGCTACCAATTTTTTATACATTCATGAAGATAGCTTGGAATGACCTATCAGCAGTGCAATTCAATGACAACTGTGTTTGATTTGGGATTGGGTTTATTTCAACTATTGTCAGTTCAGCATGTTTTAGTTTGTTTCGAGCATTTGGTGATTTTTGACTTATGTTCCTTTCTGAAAGTACACAAAAAAAATTGGTGATAAACCTCGTTCAAGTAACATCTGCGCTGATATTCCACTCTGGAAACTTTCACACCATACCAACGAGAATTTATTAAGCCTGGATCACCACATATATAATCATTTATCAGCCCCTCCACGTTGCTGGTCTTCAATAGCACCAGGACTCCAGCCTAAGGAAGTCTTTAGACTCTTTGAAGGCCCTTGGTCCAGAGAAATTTTAAGATTTTTTTAGATACTCGCCTCTATGCAAAAATATACCATACTTGATATCTTTAAAAGACTATAAACAGCATGCATTGTTAAATCCTCGTTCAAACTGTAATGTCAAACAAATAAATATGCCCTACTCACAATCTCAAAAACCGATTCGACTGATAGCCACAACTCGACTGGATTGATTGAATGATTGTTTATGGTATTAGGCCTAAGCCTAGGCATGGACAACCTTCATCACCTAATAATACAGTTGCTAGTTGACATGCAGTTTGAAATTCCTTGTTTTTCGGAGAATTGATATTTGAGCATTAAAATTATCCTCATCATGATATTAAAAGAGAGTCAAGAACGAAATGAGGCCCCCACTGAGGGCCCAGTTGGCTCATGCCTTAAGACATCTCTGCTTAAGCCTCAAATGAATGATAACTCGTGAGAAAGTTAGTACCATAACCAATAAAAGAAATGAAACAGGATTTTGAGGTTGGGTGATATTTTCTAAGAAAGTTCTAACTGTTGAATTTTATAGCCAAATATGCTATCCTGGAAAACAAAGGTTAAATGGGAAGTACAATTTTAGTTAAGTTATAATTTAAATATCTTTACATATACGTATATGAATCATACGAAGTTTAATTTTAAACAAAGGAAAAAAATGTTTGTAATTCAGTTTCAGAAAACATACATGTAACGAATTTCGCTGCAACATACTATCGTTAAAGTATTATCTTAAATACCCTTGTTAGAATACTTTCAAAAATTCAGGCAACATTTCTTCAACGATTTGATGAGATGGATCACTTTCCCTAAGCTCTTCGACACCCCCTCCCTCCCCTCATCTTTAACTCCGACTAAATACTCCCTCCAAACTTTTGAAAATTTTCTTCCAAACAGATTACCCTACATTTTCCTTTTCCCGCACTTAGTGTAACATAGTCACTGAATTAATTTGCACGCCATCGACACCCATAAATCAAAAAAGGGGGGAAACCGCAAAGAAGTGTGGTCGAGTAAAATAAAAGAAGATATCTTTTGCATACGCTTTATGGGGAGATCGGATACAATGAATCTTTTCCGGAATCAGCCGCATGGAGTATGCAAATGTTATTAGTCAGGATGGCTAGCGATCCGGGACAGCCCAGTACACGCCGGGACAGCGAGTGGGACGAACGGAACGACGCGAAGGGACATTGGGGGACGTCCACAAGAAGTTGATGCATTCTCTACGTCGACGTGAAATTGTGACACTAGTGACGTGCAATAGATCCTCGACGGTGTTACAGTATCGACCTTGTCGGTGATATTGATTTTGGAATGGTGTTATATCTGGCGACAATGGCAATAGACAACATGAACTGAAAGGGCACAGTTAATGCAATTTAAAGGTTTAGAATAGTCTGAAATCAAAAATATATGTATTGGGTTGTTAGATGAACGTTATAAATCATCAAATGTCCAGAAAACGAGATATTGTGGAAGGAACTTTTTTTTTTACGAGCGAATGTATGTGTAATCATATGAAGTTGGAATAGATGGAATATATTCTTTATGATCAAATCTCCAAACAACAAGATATTGTGCAAAGGAACTGATTTTTTTTTTACGTGCGAATGTGTGTGTAATTGTATGAAGTTGCAAATATAGATGGAATAATTAGGATAATTTTTTGTTCATATATGTTTTTATTATTGCCTGTATATTAATCATATCAAAATTTTCATATAAGCCATCAGTGAATATTCAAAAGGACTTATAAATACAACGTATACAAGTAATACATAACAAAAATTAAGTCAATTCCTGCTTAGGTCAACATAGAAATTTTTTATTTTTTTACTTTTTCTCAAATATAGTTACATTTAATATATATATGTATATACATATGACCAGTAGCCCACACATAAATTTTTCAAGGAGGGGAGGGGGGGTCCAGGGTCGAAAGTCCACTATTCTCGTATCATGCTCCAATACTCCGCCTAAAATATTCTTTTGGTTTTGTCAATTTTCTGAAACAAAAAACAGTAAAAAAATAATTATTGAACGAATAATTAGCATTAAACAATACAATTAATTATTAATAACAAATACTTAATTAAATTTTACGTACTACGTACATAGGATTATAATCAATCGAGAAAAAAACCAAGGGCTTGGGGGGGGGGGCCTTGTGTGCGCCACTGCATCTGACAGAATCACAATATTAATTGATAATATAGAAAGTAATTTTCCATTTTCCTTTCAATATATAGTGTTGGACTATTTTTTTGTTGTTACTATTTATTCATTCATTAAATTTAATTATTCTAATAAAATAGTATAGTAAAAAAGAAATCCCATTCTCAGAAATTAGGTGAAAATCGAACCCACGACCTTTGGATTTGAAGTCCAACACGATATCCATTGCACTGCAGGGCACAACGTGCAGTTTTCCTTTCTATATATGCTGTTGGACTATTATTTTTGTTACTATTTATTTATTTTTAATTTAATTAATGAATTAATATTTGAAAAACTGTATTAACATCAAGTGTCCTCCATTACAAGTTTAAAAGAGGTATTTGAACTTGAATGGGTGGGTATAAAATATTTTATTAACGATTGAAACGATTTGAACAAGATATATATATATATATATATAGAGAGAGAGAGAGAAGTAAAAGTAGGAATTGAATAAAACAATTTATAAATTAATATTAAGAATACAAATCAATGTTCATCAGAGCTGTAAGAAATGAGCATATTTAGCTGTTCTTCAAGAAGAAAAAATAACTAGATTTATTAACAATATTCATTATTCGTAAGAAATATTTCAAATGAAACTGATCAATATCTAAGCCTCAAACTAGCAATATTTCAAATCGCCACATCTGAACAAATCCTATATCTTTAGAGACTTTAGAGATAGATTAACACTTTAAAGCCTTTTAATTTAAGAAATATTCATTGTGTGTGTGTGTATGTGTGTGTATGTGTGTGTGTGCGTGTGTGTGCTGCGCGCGTGTGTGTGTGTGTGTGTTTAGCACAGTGATCACGAGAGGACTATGTATTATACATATACGTTAAGAATCTTTGCGTTGCATCTAATAGAATACGTCATCAAAATCCGATACTTGATGTGGCCATGAATTCTGAGTCCTTTTTTTATATTGAGTCGTTGGTTCAAACTATGTTGTCGATAAAGAACCGGTGTGTAGAGAGGATGATGCATGCTAAATTTACTGGGGCTCTAAGTCAGGGGTACTCAACACTTTTTCCTGCAGGCCCCCATACATATGACAGGTATTTCACGCAGGCCGCATCATAAGGATAAAGGTGGGGGGGGCACTATAAGATTAAATCAAGATTGAACGAAGCAAAATTAATCAAAATATTAAAACTCACTGTTTTGGCTTTTACTTTAATATTAGGGGGACCGAAATTAATGTCGTTTTTTGCGCATGCCAATGCTGCTTTACCGTTTATGAGTTCATTGCGTAGTTGAAAGTCGTGCCAGAGACATTTCAAAGTTAAAGTGACTTGTTTAGTTGTGAAAACCTAAACCTTAAATTTTCTTTCCCCATTTTGAGTGAAATGGCTAGCCATGTACCAGAACAGATTCATATCCGATACTTTTGGAGTTTCACAAGGGTAGTAATGCAACAGTTGCTACCAAACACATTTGCGATGTTTACCCAAGTGCCTTAGATGTTCGTAAATGCCAAAGATGGTTTTCTAAGTTCAGATCCGGTAATTTCGATCTTTCCGGCTCACATTGATCAGGAAGACCAACAACTTTAGACAATGACGTTATTAAGGGCTCAAGTGGAAGCAAAACCGTGTCAGTCAATCGAGGAACTGTCAAATGCTCTTAACCAACCTTGGTCGACCATCCAAGAACATTTGCAACAGATTGGTAAAACAAATTTCCCGCTTAATTTTTAGTACATTGTTCTTAAATAATTGAATTTCTTAGCGCAATGGACGATGACAGGGCCACTCAGAAGAGGACCGCGGGACAGAGGTTGAGTATCACTGCTCTAAGTCCTCATGCTGCCCTGATGCGGAAGCTTGGAGAATGAGGCCCCATCTCTAATGTTGCTCTAGTCACTAGACTAAGGTTCAAAATTACGATGTTTTTCGGCGTTAACTCTCATGTAGGAGCAAATTACGAGGTTAATAAAGTACCACTCAATCAACGGGTATTTGATTATCTGAATTTTCTCAAATAATGGCATTTAAAAAATGGTGTTTTAAATATTACTACAGAGTGATTTTATATTAACAATAAGACACATTATATAATTTTAGAAACATAATGTAAAAGATAAATCACACACACACAAATATAGAACTTTAAAAATTTCTTACATTTTACATGTAAAATTCTTGTTAATGACGAAATGAAAGTTGGCGAAACGAAAGTTTCATTGTCTTAATTGTAACCATTTTTATTTTCAAACAAAAATTTCGACAACCGGCACTTAAAAAAAGTCAATATTCACAAAACCTAGATTAAAAGCAGAAACATCAAACAGTTGCTAAACATTTCATTTTACTTTTAAATCAAATTAACAATTAAGCTTTCATAGCACCTGAAATGTATAGATAGTAGAATATTTGTATATGCTTGTAAAGTTGATCGAAAAGAAGGAAACTTCAGCATTTCAAGGGAAAGGAAAATTTAAAAAAGGGAAATTATTTTTCAAATGACAAATAACAAAAATCTACGTCTGATTCAAATATCTACATCTCCATAATTAACTTTCGCTTAAAATCTTTTAATTTATACAATTATTAATAATGAAGATTCAAAAATTTCATTATAACAATTGAAAAATCTTGATTGATTTAATATGTCATTTGTGAAGAAGCGGTAATCTTCACTGATTTGGATTGAGTAATATTTTATAAAGTTTACTGCATATAATTTAATCAGGCTAAATTATTCGCAATAATTCTTACTTTTACCAGTTTTTCCATCCTTCATAAATTTAAATTAAATTAATGAGGAAAATTACCCTCAAATGTCCATGAAGGTTAAATTGAGCAAAAGTAAAAAGATTAAAATAGGGATTGAGAATAATTTTTTAGTAATTATTTAACCATCCTGGAGAGTATCTGTGTTGAATTATCTCAGATTTTTCTACAAATAAGTACTTTTTAAAAAGATCTATTTTCCAATAAAAAAATTCAATTTTCATTTTTCGGAACTGATATCGGATCAATTCGAATGAATCTAAAAGGAAAAAAAATATTCAATAAGTTCTTTTGTATCTTCATTCTTTTATAATTGATGAATGAAATGGTAAAATGTTATCAGAAAGAAATAGTAAACTTAGTAACTAAGCACATTTAGTATTAATAATAAATCATTTTCTTCTGATGAAAAAGAAATTGAGTCTGGATCTTAGCCATTAATTTAAGGAAAGATGACCTTTCAATTCGCAATTTGATAGCTTCAAGACATAACTCTTTGTTGGTATAAATGAAAAATAAACACATTTTCTTTTAATTTTATCAACATTCAAACAAATATTGCCTAAGTTATTCTTTGCATTAAATTCAACATTTCTACATACAATGCCAAATCTATAAAAGAGGCTTTTCTGATGGCCAGTGAACATTTAAATGAGAACCGACAGAATGATTCTTCAAATTGGCGGACACATATCCGGACAGCCCTGGTTTAATGTGAAAATCGCCCTTCGATTTACTCATCAGGGCCTCCAACTCGCCATTTGACGCTGGACTCCGCCCACTTTGAAAGGTCTCCTTCCCACCCCTTTAGCTTTCCTGTCCGGACACTAACCGAAGAGGGGGGATGGGACGAACACTGAAAGTTTTGGTCTACCCCCCCCCCTTCCCCATTCCCATTAAAGCTTTCGGTGTTGTTTCAGCAAATCTTTGATGGGAACGAATTTCCTGGGTGTCATTGTTTTCCACCCGATGTTGGACGACAGGCGATAGTTTCTCGAATTAGGCGTTCACGTGGGGGACTAGAGGCTAAATTGAAAATTTTAGAATTGAGGTAAGATTTGATGGTTAGGGTTATCTTAATCAATCTATACCGGACAAATTCCGCTTTTTGTTACTCTAATTCCCATTTATTTTCCCCAATATTTATTTATTTTGTGAAATTTCTGGATTTCCAGAAGTATTATTGTATACAGTGCACACAAAGGTGGTGGCCCACACTGGACTGGACCATCCCCATCACCCTAGATTTTTTTCTATTGATAATAACTCAATGAACATAGTACGTGAAATTTAACAAAGAATTTGTTATTAATATTTTATTTCATTAATTATTGCTAATTATTCATTCATTAATTTGATTTTTACAGCTTTTTATTCATGACAATCCATAAAATCCAAAAGAATATGTTTGATGGCGTATTGGTGTATGATATATGAATGTTAGACTTTAGGCCCTCGACCCCCCTCTCTTTTTGAAAAAAAAATTTGCGTTTACCACTGGCTGTGACCGTAAAACAGTAGTTGTATACCGTCACCAGTTTCTTATAATATACAGCCAGTGGCGCCCACTGGAATTTTTCAAGGGGAGCTGGATTAAAAATTCATGTAAAAAAAGTATGTTTCAAAATCGTGTAAAAAGACCGTGTAAAAAAAGAATCGTGAATATAATATTAATAATATTAAATAAAAGGGTTGATGGATAAATTATACATCCAACAAAACTGTATATATATATATATATATATATATATATATATATATATATACACTGGTGTGCAAAAATTAAGGACGAAATCGAAAAATTAGATATCAGCTGAACGAAGAGGCAGAGCGGACAGACAGACCAATCAGGAGATTAAGTGAGGTGATGTACGGTAGCACATGCGCAGATATGCAGGTAGACGTAATGGGGGAGTGTCTGAGTAGTAAAGCATGTTGTCGGTGTAAGATTAGTATTTCTGGCAAAGAGATTGCACACCGTATAGCAGTTAAAACCACACCGAGTTGCTGCCTCAGCGAGAAATGGCGAATAATCAATCTGTTAGACGACATCTGGATGCTTTTACCCGAGGTCGAATCATTGGGAAGTTGGAGGAAGGTCGCAGTGTGACAAGTGTGTCTGCAGAGTTCGAAATTGCTCACAGCATCGTTTCACGACTTTGGAGACAATTTCAAACTACAGGAACAGCTATCCGGGGGTTCAGTAGTGGTCGTCCACGAGGAACCACACCCGCAGATGACCGGTATATTGCCTTACAGGTCAGAAGAAACAGGAGGCAGACAGCGGGAGAAATCGCTAGACACACGACACAGGCGAATGGACGACCGATATCGCGTTTTACCGTGGCCAGAAGACTGCACGGTGGTGGTCTGTTTGCACGACGCCCTGTACGATGTGTACCTATAACGCCTGCCCATCGGAGAAGGCGTTCTCTGTGGTGCCGGGAACACCGGAATTGGAGAGATAATGAATGGGCACGAGTACTCTTTACAGATGAGAGCAGATTCAGTCTGAGTAGCGATTCTCATCGCATACTCATCTGGAGAGCGGGGAAGCCGCAATCATCCCTCGAACATCATTGAAAGGGACAGGTATGGAGGTGGCGATGTTCTCGTTTGGGGAGGCATCATGCTTGGTAGTCGTACAGACCTTCACATCTTCGACGCAGGTTCAGTCAATGGGACCCGTTATTGTAATGAGATTCTTCTTCCATATGTGAGTCTTTTTAGAGGCGCTATGGGGCCGCAGTTCCTTTTCATGGACGACAATGCACCATGTCATCGCACAGTAGCTGCCGAACAGCTCTTAGACAGTGAGGATATTGAACGTATGGATTGGCCGGCACGATCTCCGGATCTCAATCCCATCGAGCATGTATGGGATTTTCTAGGCAGACGCTTGGCAGCTCGTACCTTACCACCAGTAACGATTCCGGAGCTTCGATTGGCGCTGAAAGACGAAGGGACACAGCAATGCCTCAAAAACTCATTGACACCCTCATTCTCAGCATGGGCAGACACTGTGAAACCTGCCTAGCAGTCAGGGGAGATCATATCCCCTACTAAAGACCGGATATTTCTTGCTGGACACCCATCACAGGGATGTTTCGGCCTTCAGTCGCATTGCGCTCCATGCTACTTTTTCAATAAAGCTTCTTTTTTATCCCTCTGATTTCTCTTTTAGTAAGTGTTGCTTACATTACTCATGTCCTTACGTATTGGGGATCTTACGGTATTAAATGTGTTGATTTGGAATGCTTCTGTACAAAGTTATATTGAAAAAACCATCTCGTCCTTAATTTTTGCACACCAGTGTGTATATATATTGCTATAGTACTACTGTGGCTAATAATTTCACTATATTGACACTAGTTATCTTAAGTTTATTACTATTTTTTGTATATTTATGAATTATATTATATATATATGTCAGGTCTGGAAAGTTTAGCTTCAAAATTAAGTAAATAATAAATAGAAATAGAGTGAACTCTTTACTATCGCGTAGGGATTTGAGGGTAAATAAGACTACTTAAAAGTAACGCAGAAAGAAAAATCCCACCATCGCCGATTACACATCAAAGACCATCAGATATGGGATGGAGGGCTGCAAGCAGCCCGTATGCCCACAGACCAACCGAAATCAACCTGACGTAGGAGATGCTTGTCCAGTTCGGGAATATGCTGCTAAAAGCAATATCAATTATTAGCTACAGTTCAAAATTCTTACATTCGCATGTTAACTAAAGCCACCAGATATATGCGAAACGATCATATTAGAAAAGCTCTTAAAATCAGAAGTTTCAAAGAACTTATTCAAAAAATGGCTATTATTTTCTTAATTCCCTTCCTAATACAAATAATAGCAATATTTAGTTCCATATGATGCTCATAATGAAACTAAAAGGCCTAGGAGAGTTCTCCTAGACTCATACAATCCTCCATAGCTTCATCTTTTCATGCAATAAAATTTTTTATTGCACACATATTTTACTAAATTTTAATTCTTCCTTTCTTTTTATTTGTATTATATTTTCTTTCTTAACTTTATTTTCCAACTGGACAAGCTCTCCCCCACTTTCTAATTTTTAACTTTTTAAGACCCCTGGTCAGCCAATAGGAGTCATTATCCTCATCACCCAGCAACCAATCAGAGAGCAACCTCTCAGCTCTCTCTCAAATAAAACTAGCACCCAAAACTGCAAGAAATTCTAGATGATAGGCACGCCTACCGGACTTGTCCTCTCCATCAATCGCCATACAATACTACGCAAAACGAAAGCATCCATTTTCGTCGATTCCCCATCAAAGACTCTCAGATATGGGATCGAGGGCTGCAAGCAGCCTGCATGCCCAAAGACTCACCGTAATTCTGACGTAGGAGAGAGAGCGAAAGCGGAAAGATAGCTGGTGATTCCTCGCTGTGATGTTGTTTATTATTCCACTCGGTTGCGCACCAAAGATCCGCCATGTTGAATTTAATATGTTTGAAGAACAATAAAGACTTCATTTATAGAAATGATGCTCTCCTCATTTTACCAGCTGGCCTGGGACCTGTCATATATATATATGCATATATAATGTGTGCGAAGAAAACAAAATAAGAACGAACATCTTAATGTTTTTTCTAATGCGTAATTTTCTGGTGAATGCTGAAATTTTTTTGAATATTTTAATAATAATAAATCTCTCTCTCTCTCTCTCTCTCGATACACACACAAAGGACTGACTATTATGCAACATTTTGAGTTTTATTTTGTTATAAATCGCAAGATATTTCCTATGGCTGTATTTAAAATCGCAGTATTTAGATAAATGTTTTCATTCTATAATTTTAGTCAGGTTAGGTTAAATTTTCTGCGGGTTCTTACATAATAAGCTCACACACAGAAGTTCGGTAATGAGTATTTTAAAGGCAATTTTAATATAATTTGACAGTAATTGTGAAAAATCAAATAGTACGACTTATTAATAGTTATGAAGTTATAGTATTTATTATAGTATGATAACTATATTACTATGCTTAATAACTCTATTACCATTAAAATTTTAAATATAGTAATTCGCTAAGTAATACAAATTTATTTAATTTGGGTTTTTGCATTTTTTGTTATTTGATTTTATCTTCTAAAAGAACTGAATTTCAGTTCACTAAAATATTTCATGACTTATTTGCTAATTTCTGCATTTTAAAGTCAAGCAAAATTAAACTGATATGAGAAACACCTACGTAAACAAATTAAAACCCACCCGAAAAAAGCTGTGTTTTTATTTAAAGGTAGTCAAACAATATATAATACATTCATACTAAAAATAAAATTAACAAATTTCCCTTTGTTAAAAGAGAAGTAAAAACACGGGCACGTGTGATCCGTATCGCTAAGCCTAATTAGATAGGCGGGTAGGTTGGGGTCTATTAGGCGTTTAAATTACACAACTTTACGAAAAATAGAAGGTAAGGGGGGAATAAAATGCATACCTTCCATTAACAAAACTGATTCATGGGTCGTAAAACCTACTTCGTGTTATCGCTGGTAGCCAATGAAAAGAGAGATCCAGATTTTAGACGTTCCCCCTTCTTTCATCGTTACCTGCGTTGTTTGTTTTTGCATTATTTTTTATGATCTCAAGCAAGTCCTTGAGATTTCATTGATAAAAAAGAAAAATTGGGATGAAAGGAATTTTGTTTTTGACGTGTTGTTATTTTGCTTACAGAGGAATTTGTGCATATTTGGAGATCTTATTTCTTTAGAAAAGGGAGTAATGAATTCGGATTAGTTGTTAAATATTTGGTTGATTTTTTTTCGAACCAAAATGACCAATCAAAAATAGCCCTGAAATATTTTATTAGAATCTGAATGATTTTTTGGACATTATCCATAGAATTGTAAAATTTGCAAAGTTTTGCTGTAAACAAGATTTGTTAAGGTTACCTTTTTTTGTTGTTGTTAAAATGTGCGTTTAATTTAATGTCATATATCATCGATAAAATGACTTCGAATATTTTGGAAAAGTTTAAAAAATGCTTTTTAAATAAAATTAATGCTTTTGTCTAATAAACATGTAAAATGACCGAAATTAAATTACATTCATAAAAATCATTTTATTTTAGTAATCTTAAAACCATGGCTACAATAATCTTTAAGTAAAAGAACACATACCTGTGTTTTAAAAAACCTCCCAATGAATATATAATTTCCATCAAAATTATTTATATAATTAAGTTTTTCTCAAAGAAGAACTAATTTCAAAATTAGGTTAAGAAATTTCATGACTCAAAATGTGAAGTAACGGTTTAATATTTTTGTGTTTCATCTGTTAAAAAAAGTAACATAGTATACAGTATTTATCTCTCAAAACTTGATAATATCTTTTTCATTTCAAAAGGATCGATTTTTAATGTAAGGAAGTCGTGAATCCCCGTCATTTAAATTTGCCAAAATTACTTCAAAATATTTGTTATTATAACAAATTCCATTTGAAAGAAGAAATGTTGTTTACTTTGTCAATCGTTATTATTATTTTTTTATCTAAAATGGCGAAATTTTGATACTTTTATTTTACTCAAACATAATCACAAGTATTTCTCAAAGTATTCAACATAAGAACAGTAAAATGACATTTTTTAAAAATTTTGCAGCAAATTTTAACTAAAATTGATTTTACCTTTTTTGTGGTAAATTTTAAAGAATTATATAAAAAATGAATACAGTATACTGTACTTGTACTTCTCTTGAGAATTTTCTAAATTTTTAAAACTAATAATAACAGTGAAATTAAAATTACTTTTGTTTATTAAAGTATTGTGCGTTCCAATTTATATTTTAAATAAGCACAATGTATGAGCTCAAAAAGATTAAGCCTACTATTTGACCTTATTGTAAGCAATTTTTGAATCTCTGTGAAGAATATGTACAATAAAAACGCATTACTTCTACTTTCTGTACTAATTGATAAAGTCGTGCGAAAAGTAATGAAGCAGTGTAGCCGCATGTAAATGGAAAATGAATTAATTAATTTGCATTTAAAGGGAAAAATATTTTTAACAAGATATGTATGTATAAAAAAGCCTTTTTTAATATATTTTTACATATTATATATGTGTGATAAAGTTTGTCTTTTACAGAAAAGGACCTCTATTTTTTCACTAATATCACAGATTTTGTGACATTCGAGTTACATGAATAAATAACTTACTATCACCAGTAACGTATTAAGGTATGGGCCAACTGGGCCGGGACTGGGGCCTCAGCCGCGTTGGCCTCGTATCGTTCTCGACTCAAACTTAGTAAGTTCATGATTCGAATAATTTCAACGGTCAAATGTTTTTTTCTATTGTATTATCCGAAAAACTGGGAATTTCAGACGATGTGTCAACTAGCTACATATGATGACCGTGGTCCTTGTTTAGGCCTAGGCCTACCACCCTACACCATCATTACTCATTCAGACAAAAGGTGGCAGTTGGTTCAGTCGGTTTGTGCGACTGTAAGTCATGCGCATTTATTTATTTCGGGTTTTTGCTTAAACGAGTATTTGACAACGTATGCTATGTACTGTCTACTTTTAAGGTCATAGGTGGGACCTATTTTTGTGTATAAACCTATATTTGTGCAGGGGCCTACTTTTGCGTAGGACCCAGGGACTCAAGAAGTCTTAAGAGATGTCCTTGACTATCACTAATTGTGTGGTTTACATGAACAAGTAGCTTAACATCACTAATTGAAAACATTATCAGATATTTTCCCCTAATTAGGACTTGAACACCAATGTTCTACTGATACCAATTGAATGTGATTTTTAAAAAGCTTGCAAATATGTAATTCATTTTTTTTAAAATATTTTATCATCAAAAGAAAGTTATTGTTTTTTAGTTGTCTTTTTTCCCTCCTTTTTTACAAGAAATAAATTTGGAATTTTGAATTTTCCACATTTACGTGATTCTGTTTTAGTTAATGAGTTGTATAGTACCCATAACTCAATTCATATTTTAAAAATGTTCTTTGCACTTCATTGACATAAAAAGTAAAAATAATCAATCCACTTTTCTTTTGACATTGTTAGTCACACGATAACACAACATTAACATTTTAATATTGAGTAAAATGTTGATTCTCAACAAAATTTTTACACATATTTTTATTTCAGGGACCAAAAAATATAGACAAAATTTTGGCTGAGATGTCTCTCTATCTCAACAACAGTTCAAATAAATTTTCGTAAAAGACTTTTTACGTTTTCAGTGTCTGGAATAAGAAATACAAGAAGAAGAAAAGAAATTGTGGATTTCATAACTCTAGTGTTATTTAGTTGATGAGTATTTTATTTATCCTAGCATTACTGATTTCTTAAGAAATATATTCAGTAAACAGGAAACTTCAAAGCTGGCTTCTTTTATCTTACTCGACACTTCAGTAGAGAAGAATGGAAGTCGTTTTTAGCCTTTGTTTCGAGGGCATTTCGATGGTAAAAAGGGGGTGAGGAACGATTTAAGGGGTGTCCGGGGAACAAAGCTGGCGCCGCCCGATCGGTTTTGTCGTCTGACGATACCATCTGCAGGAGGCAATCAGCCACTGATTGAACAGCTAGAAATGACCGCTCATTTCTCTTGCTTGGACTCCGGTCAAGCGAGAAAAAGTCTCCACTCCTCTTCGGTCATGTCTAAGCATCGATTCTTTGGGAGAGACTTTTCTTCATTAAAAGGCTTCTTCTGATCAACAAATATTTCATCAAAGACAATGAAGCAACAACTAAACGGGTTAAAGGAGAAGTAAATTATAAATTAGAGTTCATCTCAAGTAGTTGACAGTTTGTTCGAGTAATGAATGGTTGTTGTACTTTAAGTGAATCGAAATCGTTAAAATGTAGCATTTTTTTTTCATATGATTTAATAATTAGTTTAAGAAATTAAAATGGGGTTTTATGACATTCCCATCACTATAACAGGGGGGGGGGGGAAGCGCAGCAAGTGCGCCTTGCCCTTCAAATTGGAAAAGCAAAGCAAAAATTTTTATAGCATACAAAAAAAGATATTCCTTGTATATGTGTTACGTTAAAGTGTGTAATTCAGTTATTTCATAGAATAACTAGGTATTTCATCTAATAACTAGAAAAATCAGTTAAAGTATATAATAGATGAAAAATTTCATACTTTAGCTAGTTTTCCATGTAAAAACTAATGGTTGAACGTTAAAGTGAAAAATACACAATTTCAAAGATTGTATAAAGCAATTGTCATAAATAGATAAAACTTCTGGAAAAATACATTTTATACCTATTGCGGATGATTAATTGATAAATAATAAGGAAAAGGATATGATATAATTTATCATTATTCATATTGCTAACATTAGTTAAACAGAAAGGGGAAAAAAAGAATGTGTTTTGCATCTGTTACTGGCACAACTAATTTTTCTACTCCTTGAACAACAGGGGGGGGGGAGCTTTAGTATCCAATAGTCACGTGGTACTTTGTTTTGTGCTGTTTTAGCAATTTTTATTTTTGCTATCAAAGTTAATAATTTTTCATGAGTAAGTGCAGTACTGATTTCCTTCGCCCAATGCTTATTTAACAAAGATTCAAATATCTCCTACAATAAATCCTTTTTGTTTACAAATTGGTCTCCCATTCCTGCAGAAGTTATTGCTTGAAAACGGGTTGTAAAAAATTGGCAGTTATAGAGACTGCCGATAGAAGTGAGAACTTAGAACTTTTAGTATTAAAATTTGACATTTCATAATGTTTGAATTAAACTTATCAGCATCCATCTGGTTTTCACATCTATTGACACTCCGAGCAACAACTAAATGCATGTTTATATGGTTTTTTTATTATTCAAATGTATTACGGGTGTACAAGATCATGACAAAATATAAATACAATTCAATTGATATAATAATTAATATACAATCATATTATTTATGGATAGTATTTGTGTTTACTTAAATTTCAATGTACTTGATTTTTAACGTTATTTTAATTGTTTGCATCATTGTCATCATTAATTTCAACAATACTTACACTTTTTGTACTTTCAATTATTTCATTTGGTTCTAAAAAAGATACAATAAGCTTATGGTAACTAAAGTAAGAAAGGAAAATATTTGATTCAAATTTATCTAAGTATCGCGTGTAAAAACCGCATCAATCGTCGTTTTATATTTTGTAGTACTGAGTTTTCGATCATTTAACATATTTAAATTAAGTGTTTCATTTAGAAAATCAATTAGTGGTAGATTTTTATCATCTGCAAAGTTAATATTGAAGTCTCCACTTAAAATGATCGGTACATTATCATATATTTTTCGCCAAATCTCTTTTCGAGTATTTCAGAACCTTCTTTTGCATAAATCATCAAATTTTCGAATAAAATTTGTTGTATCTGTCTCATACATTTTCCAGGCGAAATATAAACGGCAACCACATTAGTATGTATTGCCCATTCTCGGAATCGCAACGAGCAATGCACAGTATATACACATTGAACTTTTCACTAAATCCATTGAATTTCACTTATAAGATATACACAGCACTATACGTCAGCTGTATAGCTACAGATATACTGCTATAAGCATGTCGGTCACGCGAACGCACGAGATTTCGCCCATCCAAAAAGTGTCTAAAACGAACAACTCACTACGCGTGCGCCAGTCAGAGCATGTCGGTGATGCGAACCCATAAGATTTTCCCCTACCAAAAAGTGCCCAACGCCAATAAAGAAGTTTTCACTTCAAAAATTTGTTAATCCAAAATGTAAATTGCTAACACAAATACACCGTGTGGATTCGATGTTTGAAAGCAACGGAATGAGAGAGAGAGAGAGAGAGAGAAGGGTACACACAAGCGCGCGACATTGCAAAGCAGCTATAAGTGGTTCCAAACTGACTAAAAGCAGTTAGAATCTCTTCAAAGAACTTTTGAGTGCTACATTTCATACTTGAACGATCAAGTAATTGTTATTCTTCAAAATACCTAGTTAATTCGTAGAATTTGATAATTTTATATACTTTAACTGACTTATCTAGTTATTTCATGAAATACCTAGTTATTCTATGAAATAACGGATTTCACATTTTAACGGTAGCACATATGTTAATTCCGCTGTTTTTCTAGACTTAGGATGTTGGTAATTAGAGCGATTTTACTGTTAAAGTTCTTAAATTCTGAGAAGTATAAATGAAAATTAATTTCAAGGTTGTGGATGAATTGAATTTACTGTGTGTATGTCTGTCCGTTGATCGTGTAAATTCAATGCATCCCATTACTTTTTTTGTATTTCGAAAATTTAACAATCTTCCAGATTAGAAAAAAACTAATGTCAAATCTGCTTGATGTAATTATGATCACCCATGCTTTTTTGTGAAATTTTATTTCATCCTAATGAGCTCATGAAATTTGATTTCATTAAAATTTATTCCATCGAAAATCCGCCGCGAAATTTTATAGCAAAAATTATTGGATAGCCAATAAATAATATCTTTTATCATGGAGTTAGGTATGGGACAATATTTACTGGGATGTTTAAATCATTAGGTATTTCACATCTTTATAACCGATTTGAAAAAGAAAAATATTATCTAAGTATCACATTTAGCGAACTATTTCTGAGGGGAAAAAATGCCCCCTTTATATAAAGTTTAGACTAAATTATTCAGAAACTTTATTCGTAATATAAAATGTGCGTTGTACAAAAATTGTTTCCCTTGTAGCATTAGAGTTGAGTTTAAAAAATTATCTTCGAAATAATTATTTTATAAGAAACAAAAAATATTATGCATTAAATTTTCGAAAGATTTCAATTTAAACATTGGATAATCCCTGCAAGAGTGTTGCTCAAGATTCGTTAATTTTTTTCGTTTTTGAAAGTCTTGTTGCTGTAAATGGACACGTGTTTTTCGAAGGTTTTAAAATGAATTCTTTTCGAACATTGAAAAAAAAAATTGACAAAGAATATTAAAACTTACCTTAAAAAATTTCTTGAAACGAATAAATATGTGATTGTTTTAATATTTGATACAGCCGAAATTTGAATGCTTATTGCAATAATTATAGTTTTATGAATTTCTCTTTTCCTGTTTTTGCGATCCTAATTTTTTTTTGTTTTAAAGTTTATTTCATTTTAATCGATAAACATTAACTACCAATCTTTAGATTGCACTAATAAGAATGCACCATTTTATCATATGCTTCGCAAATTCATTTCCTTAACTGTAATAATATGTTAAACGGTTTTATTCTCTGTATTTAGTTTTTCAATTGACTGATGATTGATCCTATCAACTAATGAGTTGATTGTTCGATTGCATTAACTTGATTCTTTAGATATCAAAAAATAAATAAGCAACATTTTAAATAAACGTAGAAAAATGTTGCTGGTGTCACTGATGTAGCTAGTTCTAAATGGGCCCTGTATCAAAATTACTTCGGGCCCCTTTTTAGACATGAGAGCCTTGTTAGTGGAACTGTAGTTACACACGTTGGGGCCACTGTAGCTTGGGGGCCCTGTATCATTGATATGGCTTTTACGGTGGTAGCTACATCCGTGACTCTGGTTCAACCACAGATCTAATTTTTACTTTAACCAGTACCTAAAACAGGGATGACCAACCAGGGGCCACATGTGACCCGCCTTGAAAAATTTTGCGTTACAAAATCTTTGTTTTTTTTAATGGTGTTTTTTTTTTTTTTTTTTTTTTTTTTTGAAAAAAAATTTTGTAACTGTTTCTATTTTATCACGTAGCTTCTGTTTCTACAAATCTTTTTCTTTTTCTAAAACGAAATTTACTAAACATAAATCGTGCTCTAACTTGACGGACGAAAACCTCCAACATCCATTACGATACGCAAACACATACATTGAGATCGACTTGCAAAAACTAAGTGAAACAGTTGAGAAACAAATATCTCAGTATAATTAAATAAACATTATTTGATCGTTGCATTATTATTATTATTATTATATTATCTATGTTTGTATACATGAAAAACAATGAAAACAATAATAACACGTGTCATTCTGTTTTAAATTTTCACTCCAACAAATGTTCGTAATGTGGGTTCAAATCTAACATAAAGATATATATTTTTATATGCGACTCGCGGGATTAATATGTTTTTCCTAAGTGGCCCGCGAGGTCATTTGGGTTGGGCACCCTTAACCTAGTAGGTAATATGCAGAATACCTAGTAACTCACAGATTACTTGGTAATTTGAGAAATGAGACAATTTTCCGAACTTTAACGGATCCCCTAACTGATTTCTGCACTTTAGCGGTAACATATGCATGCAATACTTTTCATATTTCTACCTCCTATATTTCAGTATATAGAATGTTTAATCTAGTGGGAAAATACACATTTATCCCATATTTCTTCATTTTAAAGTTAACCTTTTCATTTACATGTTAATAGATGGCGTTGTTTTAACAGCGGTGTTGTGTAAGTGTAACTCCGAGAGGAGTTCCTATTATGTGTATGGGGATAAGAAAGAGAGAAAGTAACGTTAGTGAGAGTCAGAATAGAGTTTATGGGATTGTTATGAGGTGTGATGCATAAGGTGTAATATAGTTTAGTAGTGTATAAGGTGTAAGGTAGTTTATTAATGCATAAAGTGTTAAGTTTATATGAATGTATAGTTAGTAGTTGCAAATAAAGTTTATTTGTTATTAGAAAGTGGTAGTTTATTCTAAATAGTTAGTATAGTGTCAGTACATCATGATTACACACAAGTCTTTACATCACCTTTTTACACAAATTGGGGATTTGGGTTTGGGCTGTATTTTTACTGAGACTTAGAAAATCTCAAGATAATATTATATTGTATTTTAGATGCAATACTTTCATCGCCTGCTTTCTTACATACAAAAACTAAACGCATTTGAAAAAAATAATAAATTTTTCATAAATTATACGATTAATATGGTTCGAAAATATCAGCATACAATTTCATCTCCCTTATTACGAATTCAGAATTTTCACGAGATGTTTAATAAGTAAATATAGAATCTAGTTATATTCTTTTTTGTTCTTAAATATGGAAAATTGTGTTAATTGTGTAATCCCTGGCAAAGATTTCTAGTGAAGGCACTTTTTAAAAAAAAATTTGCTTTCAATTAATATCTTTCAAACCTTTGTCTCTAAATAATTTGTGTAATTATTCTACGAAAAATAACTCAGGTATTTATAAAAAGAAAATGATAATATTTTAACTATACAATTTTATTCATATACGCCTACATTCAGCACTGTTTTTTTTTTATATAGCTGACTTATTAACACGCTTAAATAATCACCCCCCCCCCTGCCAGAATATATTGATATATATTCAGTTATCTCCTAACAGAAGTAAGTGTTTTTGACTAAACCTAAATTTTTCAACATTTGTTTGATATACATGAAATTACTTTGCATTCAATTAACAAATAAGTACTACTAAACTAAAAATTCCCTTCTGTATTTATAATTCTTCTCACATTTATACTGTTTTCAGGATTCTAATAAAGGAATTTTCTTGACATTTAAATTTAAAATGATGTCCAAATAACTCACCTACAAAGCTTACTTACATTTTCCCTGGATTCTCTGACCAGCAGCAACTATTTGGTATGTTTAGCTAATACCATCATCATTATTACGCGCAATCAAAGCAAATAAACTGAGGGAGTACACTAAACACACACACAAAAAAACCCTTCAAAAAGTTATTGCGGTTTTTTCTCAATTTGACCTCCGACCTTGAGGGAACGAGCATAGCAGACGATTCTCTTTTTTTTTTCTTTGTTTTCTTTTTCACATCATACACCAGAGACCACCCTAGTTTCGCATACGTCTTCATTGGTTTCCTCAAACTGCAACAAGTCAGCCCCGAGGCGCAACGCGAATATAAATAACCATGGTCATGCAGTTGGCAAGTCGGTAATTACTGGGGCTTGCCTAAGGATCTTGTTGAGTATATATCCCGTGCTTGGGGAGGGGTGGAAAGGGATCACGGGGAGTTGCTTTTTACACGGTAATCACACCTGTCAACGCTTAGTTACATTCGTCTACCCCTCTTTCTCGTTCTTGGTACCCCCCTGTCCTTTCTTCTGCTGCTGCAGCCTAGCTTTTATCTGGAAATATAGTGCTTCTTCTCTAGTTAGAGGCGTTTGCGGATGGTCGGCAAGCAGAATAGACTCACCCAAGTTGGGAGTTGTCTCGAATTTTGTTGATTTTTATTAAAAAGAATCGTGATCTAGATGGTGTTCTTACCCCCTTCTTCTACGGGTTTTCCTCCAGAAAGGAAGGATATGATGAAATGCTGCGCTTTGAAAAAAAGGATTGCCTGAATAAATTTATCTAAAAGTATGCACTAGGACCTCCTACTGGTTGGTTGAAAGCTGGGCCTTTCATTCTTTCGCAAAAATGATATGAGGTGTGACAGATGAATCAATCTTTAATGTATGATGAGGGTAGAGTATGTTTAGAAACAAAAATACTGAGACAGAATCGATTGGTTTTGAGGTCTTTGATGTATTACACATCTTAAGATAAAGAGAGGTAGGAAGAAAACAGACGTAGGCTAGACTGTGATATAGAGAAAATAAGGAAATTATTTGAGATATATTAAGGAGAGAGACATAAATTATGCGCTTGATTATGCAAATTTTCTCTTTTGATTAATGTATAACTTTCCATATTATGAGTAGAACAGTAATCTTTGAAAAAAATAATTCCCAGTTTCTAATGATAGGGTGAGTCACTGATTAAAATCGACAAAAAAAATTAGGTTTATCTAACAATCTTTTATTTTTCATTAATGTTCAACAAGGTGATATCCGAGTTGACTAATTCTATTGGTATGGGTTTAAATCTTATTAGCCGCCAGGATTTGCAGAATCGGGAAACTATAGTCAAATAATTCAAAGAGCTGACATTAAAATTTCATATCAGAAAACTATTCGAATTATTTTAAAATGTAAGAACTAATAAGAATATTTTACATAAATAAAAATATATCTATCATTTTACGATTCGTTAGTATTGAAAATTTCTGATGGCATATGTTTAATATACTACTGATGTGGTGTATCCTTTTTATAGGTACAATTTGTAAACAGTAGTAATATCCAGAATTGTATTTTTTAATAATTTGCTGCGGTATTTTAGAAACAATATTATCTTAATATACATATAATTACATTATATTATCAGTAATGAAAAATTACTTATTTACATTAATGATAATATTATCTTTTTAATAGGAAAGAAGGGGCTTTAAAATAAACATCTTTTTATCAATATCTTCTTAAAAAGCAATATTGACCTATGAATAGTAACGTTTAGAATTGCAAAAATTATATTCGAACACCGAGTTATAAAAGTAGATTTTTTAGTGGCGTACGCAAGGTTAGGAATTAGTGAGTCACTCCCCTATTAACCAACAGATTTTTAATTTTTACCATACAGATTATCCTTTGGCACTTTCATCAATGTTTTTCTTTAGAACATCCCCCCCCCCTCCCCTCGTAAAAGAGGTCTGCGCGCATAACTGGATTTCGTTTTTGGAAAAATTGCATTACTAAAATTACCTGTATATATTTAAAAATGAAAATTTTTACAAATATTTCATTATAAAAATCCTATTATGAAAACACCAGTAAAGTTCTTTATACAAACATCACATGTTTATAATTGGAAAGCCCGATGGCCGAGTGGTAGCGTATCGCGCTTCCACACCACAGGTCCGGGGTTCTATCCTCAGGCTGGACAAGGTCGATTCAACCTTTCATCCCTTCAGTGGGTTGATAAATGAGTACCAATCTTGCTTGGGGACTAAACGCTGGAGGTTACGCTTCAGACTGCCCTCCTGATTGGAACATCTGCTTATGCACCATAGCACCCAAAGGTCACGTATACTGAAATGGGCACAGTAGGCCTAAACACTCATGGGCTGATGCGCCACTGAGTTTAGTTTATAAATGGAAAAGATCTTAATTTTAGAAAAGGACCTATAACTGAGAGATTAAAACAGAATTTAATTTTAGAGGCAGTTATACTATCTAATCTCGAAAATATGTCTGCCCGCAACTGAAATTGAAATTTGGGTTTTTCATTTAACAGGAAGCCTAAAATCAATATTTATATATATAAAAAAACTATACACTTGAAATTAATTTTTGTAATTGTTTTTGACTAAGATTGATCTGTCTTACGCTCGAATGAAAATTAAATTACACTTAAAATGGGGGGGGGGTATTTTTGAAGGTGCTATGGCTCTTGTATGGGATTTACCTATACGTTTCTCTCAATTTCATCACATCGGATAAACCAATTCAAAACCCTATTATCTTCTCTTAAAGGATTTTTAAAACTCTTCACATTTACAAAATAACATCTTACGGTACCCATCGAGACGATAGAAAAAGATATGCATTAATTAGAAAAATTCCTAAGCACTTACTCAGCATTTGTGAAAAGGAGGGGGAGGGGGAATCCTAACCAAACTATTATTCTTCGAGCATGACCTTTCCATTCACCTTGACAACGAAACGTGAATATTATTTTTCATTCGAACACACACACACTTCTTCCACCCACTGGTACCTTTACACGTATCCATTTTATCCACGTACGTTCACAAAATAAAGAAAGCAAAGCGGATACCACGAGTTGGTTCAGCACCAAATACGTGTGGGGTCTACTTACCCTTAAAAACCAAAGGACGAATGTGTGAGGTTCGACGGAAAAATTCTCGAAAATTCGGTAAAAATATTTGGGGTGTTGGCTGGAAACACGGTCCTTATCGTAGTTAATTATGAATATGAAGCATGGTTTCTGTGTTCAGGAGGTAAAAAGAAGCAGAAAAAATTGCAGAAACAGCCCGAGGTGGGGAGCATGCAACGTCTTAGTGTGAGGCCACGAGTCGTGTCGTCCATACAGATGTGTGCATCAAGTAGCGTGTAATCACAAACTGTCAGTCTAAGCACTAGGCAACGTGTAATTAAGGCTAGGGGTGATGGAGGGAGGGTCTGTTCTGGATAACCCTATTTAGGATCTGTGGGATTCAAGTTCGTCTGCGAAATAAAGCTGTTCAAGCTGTCAAGACTTGTTTCACAAATGGAAGATTTATTGACCATGATTACGAATTCACAAACCGTTTTTCTGCGTCTTGGAATCATTTCGCATTGTTTCGTGGGGATGGAACTTGTGTGTGAATGGTATAATAGAAAAAAAAGAAGGAATTGGACAAGAAAATCGAACTCTGGATGAATGCGTCTGGTTTTATTTAACGAAAGAAATGCTAAGAAATTTCTATCGCTTAGAGAATTCGCTATCTTTTATCATTTTTCTGTCACTTCTTTTATTTATTCTTAAATCTCATTTATAGTGTTGTTGGTTGATGTATGAAATAAACAAGTACTGAATCGTTCACTCGCAATTTATACGAAATTGAAGAATTTAGCTGAAGAAATATTATGCTGCTTATAATATATCACAGAAGGACAGTAGCGCACACAAAATTTTTTTAGTCCATGGTCAAAAGTCCATGTCAAAACAGCCCATGGTCAAAAGTCTCCCAACTCGTATCATACCTCAAGACAACACCAATTGATTTCGTAGATTTTGTGAACAAAAAACAGTAAAAAATAAATTATTGAATTAATAATTATCATTAATTAATAAAATAATTTGTTAACTACAAGTACTTAGTTAAATTTTACATTATATATATATATAGGATTATAATCAATCAAAAAAAATTCAAGGGCTTTGGGGGATGTCCGGACCCCTAGGACACCCCCTTTGTGTGCGCCACTGCAGATGGAACAATAGCTAAAAATATAAGAAACAATAGTTCATACAACACATTAAATACAGCTTATGTTCTTTGGTATATCATCGTTCTCAAACCACTACATTAAAACTGTTTTCTCATCTCTTAAAGAATAAAACTCTCGTCAGAAGTTTGTACTTTCTGAATTTTTTTTAAATGCTGTAATATTTATATTAAATTTTGATTTTGTTATCTGACAGACATTTTTTTAACTGGGTGTATGAATCACAATATCATGGATTTACTTGAAAATGTGGATAATTTTCTGTCTAAAAACATTTTCTGAGTTTGAAAGAGGTGCCTTAAAATTAAATGAAAGCAGCCTTAAGCATATTAAAATTGTAATCAAAATACGATATATTCACTTGATTTTTATTTTAAATATTTCTTTATAAGAGAAGAAAATACAGTTTGCTAGCTTACTTAAATTTGCAAATACATAATAAATGTCTTCCTCACGTATATGCATAATGTTTACATTTGTTACGAAATTCCGATGGTTTATTCTTAAACAGTTATCTGTATTTTCTAACTACCATATTTACCATAAAATAAAATATCTAAAACTAAGCCCTGGCATGATTTCTTAGGATGCTTGCAGTATCAGCAATCGAAAACAAAAATCATTGGCAAAAATTGCAATTGTTTCGAAAGAAGTAAACAACCATGGAGAAAAAAAATCATTGATCCGATAAGAAATCCCATACATAAATCCGGATAGACGTGAATATATAGGCAGTAGAAGAGAGTTCCATATTCAGATATAAGCACCTTTTCGTTATAAATGTTAAAAATTCTTTTTAGCTCTTTCTTACTTCTTCCAAAGCGTTCTGTGCATTGAGATTTGGAGACTGTGCGTGGGGAATGGGCATACCAGGAGACATACACAATTGTCTCTAAACTACTTCATAAATGTAGCAGATTTATGGCATTTTAAATTGTTATGCTGAATCGTTATCTAACCCTTTTTGTGTTGCCAAAAATAAAATAAATCTTAATAAACAAACTGATTTCGAGTGCAACTTTTGCAGTTGAAATTCACACCAGTTACTTCCCCCTCCCGGAAGCTAAAATTGTTCTTTGTAGTCCCCCGATGCGCATAGTGTTGGGATACTTTAAATTCATTAATTCATCCTTTTCTCACTCAAATTTAATTCCTATCAGTCAAATTCACTATAATCACTACCATCACAGGTCTATTTTAAATCTCCACAACATTTCCTTCACCTTTAAATATTAAAAAAAAGAAACTTTCATTAATTTTATTCAAATTTTTACTTTTTAAACTAAATACTTTACTGCAGTACTGGGCTAAGGTAAAGCCAAAACAAAGCTATACCCAATCTTCAAAGATAGGAGGTTAAGTTTCCTCAAGGAAACAGGCACTTCATTAACCACTCTACGTATGTAAAACTTTGCATAGGTCACATTTAAAAATTCAATTCCTTACAGGTAAAAGCGGGCATAATCAGTGAAAACAAATCCTTTTAAATCTTTATTTATATTTATCCATTCGCATTTTATTGGCACTTTCTTTTCTGTACTCTCTACCATTGAAACGAACTCATCTAATTTTGTAAACCTGGTGTCGTACGCTATGGTGTACAAGGAAGTCATTGTGAATCAACTAATTGAAAAAAACATGCGCATTGCGACAATTATCTTACATGAAATCCATGGGTATTTATGAAAAAATCTCTATTATTGTTATCTTTTTAAAAACACTATAGTTCTAAGCGAAAACGAAAAGTTAAATTATCAAAGAAAAGTCCGATTTCAAAAACACATTAACTAAAAATTTCACCTTAAAATCCGTACACAGTTTTTTCCACAAATTGCGGTTTCAAGTTCAAAAACAACCCCATTCATCTCACAGACTCCATTGTTGTACTTTTTTATTCGCAATCATGCGCTTTTTAAAAGTTATCCCGACTTTATTTACTTATTTATAACCAGTGTTTCTCACAAACTTTTTGTTCATCCAAGTTGTTTGACCTCCGTACAGCGTCACGTAACAACTGCCAGCATATCAAGGGAAAAAAAGACGTAATAAATAGCCCTAACAATACCTAGCCTACCGTAAACAGGCTATTAAGTGCGGTTTTAAACTCTCATTCGGCTGATTTATGTCACAGGACGCTTTCCCTGTGCACATGAATGATAGATAGCTTCCTGAGCGCACGCCTTGTCCAACGTCACGACACTGTCAAGAGCTCTGTTTATCTATCGATTGGATGGTCGAATGAAATTTATTTCTTGTCAATCCATGCAAATGAGTAAGAGTCAGGCTTAAAAACGGAATCTTTGAATTGTTTGTTGGAACGATCGTCATTTGTAATTAAGCAGTGGATGTTATCGATTTTCTAAACATGGCTATGATCGATGTCTGTTGGATCGATCAAGATAAAATAGGATGATTGGATATGGTTTCTGAGATAAAATTGGTTCTTTAAACGATAAGTGGTTTTACTGACAGTTTCGGATGAAGCTGAATAGCATTTGTATGACTTGTTGTAGAATTTTCTGTTATTATTGCTTTTATTAGAGGTTCTTGGAAGTGGTACAACAAACTGATTTATATCACAGCAAATTAAATATGTACCAGTGGCGCACTCAAGGGGTTTCCCCGGGTTCGCCCCCCCCCTAAAGCCCTTGGTTTTTTTCGATTGATTATAATCCTATGTATATAGTACGTAAAACTCAATTAAGTATTTGTATTTAATAATTAAGTTTATTAATTAACCCTAATTATTTATTCAGTAATTGTTTTTTTACTGTGTTTTGTTCTCAAATATCGACAAAATTAAAAGAATATGTTGAGCCTCATATTGGAGCATGATACGAGAGTGGAGGACTTTTGACCCTGCCCCCCCCCTTGAAAAATTTCTGTGTGTGCCACTGATATATATATCATAGTTAATAAATACCAAAAGGATATTGCACATTTCTAAATGTTTTATTTTAAAATAATTTCACAAGTATTTTGTAGTTTATAGAGATCATAGTTTTCAATTTAACAAAAGTTAAACACGAACATTAGACAATATCATCTCACAAAACCATTATAAATATCATTGAACTCCTCTAATATGGGTATTAAGAGTTGCAATATGATCAAAGATTTTGTTACTTATGGATTAGAAAATCGAGTAAAATTTACAAGCAGTTTTTGAAATCTATGTAAATGAGTATATGTTATACTAAGACTGACTTCTCTCTCGGCTAATGTTAAAGAATAGAACCCGAATTAGGAATATTTTTTTCATATATAAATGTACTCGAAAATTAATATTATATTCTGACTTCACTATCCTGTAGAGAATCACTTATTTTATCACATTACTCATTTTTATCCTAGTTCACACATTTTTCTTTTATAAAATGTGTTTCACATTTTTTCTTCTATATTGTAATGTTAAATGAGCTAAGCCTTTACATTTTAAAAAGAAAAACTAATTATTTATGAAATATTTTGAAATTTTAAAAACACTATAGTATAAACAAATACATGAGTTACAATGTCACAAATTTTTATAAAATTTGAGGCATTTTTTCTGTCCGAAAATGTGTTCTCCGCTAAGTTCACACTATCGTGCATATGATGAAAACAGCCTAAAAATGGAGCATAAATTTTTTTATCTGTTTATTAAATTGAGAATTAGGCACTGAATATTATCGATTTGCTGACTTTTGGTAGAGGATATGATATATGTTAAAATGAGCCGGTCCCATTGAAAATGAGTAATTGTACTTCACTTTCCAGTTGATATCAAAATAAAATCGAAAAATAACAATAATTAAAAAAATTCGACTTTTGTCAATTTTGAAACGTGTACCATGTTTTCAAGCATACCATAATTTAAGACAAAAATATAAAAGGGTGAAATTATTATTATTAGCAGTACTATTTAACGCTGTACAATTTTTGTGATTGAAAATTTTTATTTAAATTAAAATTTAAATAAGAACCGCTAATGTGTTAAAAAATAAATTTACGAAGAAAATAATTTAATAATTGTCTTAAATGAATTCTGAATTTTCTTAGTCAAGTAATTAAACTAATGATTTTGATTATGTGTCAAAACAGATTTTTATAAGGCCTTTTATGATCTTTAAAAAAACAGTTATGAAGATAATAATTAAATCTTATCAGGTAGATTATTGACGGCGTCGTGAGATACTGATCTTTCTATGGGTAGAACTTTTAACAATGTTCTAATTCTGTAAAATTTGACCTTATTTTTTATAAATATTATCATACGTGTAGCAAATATATTTAAAACTGTGTTGCTATTTAAAATAAACTGTTTAAGAAAGTTCAATATAAATAAATGTGTGCATTCTTTCTTTAAAAACCTTAAATTCCTAAAAAAAAATTTAGTATTAAAAAGTTTTTTTTATTTCCAATGGCGAATTACAAGACAACTGCAAAAAAAAAAAAAAAAAATGAGAAACTGAGGATATTGACAAAAAACAAGAAACAAAAACAACTACAAAATAAGAAAAAAACACAAGTCCACAGTATAGTCTATAAATCACACATTTTGTGTCTGGCTTCCCAATATCTGCTCCACATAGATTCAGAGCTGAGAGCACGGCAACGTGTCAAATAAATGTATTAAAAAGTATGTGTGAAGTTAAGAAAACATTTCTTTCTGTAAAATTTAACCATTGTTTTTGATGTGTTACATCTTTCCTCTCGGTTGCTGGAGATTTGCAGGAGTGATTTCAGGAAAAGGGACGGAAAGGCGTAACAGGAAGTTTGGGAAGCGCACGCTATTTAATTTGACCAATCAGCGCGCTTGGTGGTGTCTCTTCACTACCCTCGCAGTGAAGTTCTATTTTTTCCCCATCATTCGGGAGGGCTCCACCACCCACTCCCCCTGCGTCTAGGCCATGGGATCTTTGTTTTTGTTTTGTTTTCTCACTTTAGGATCAGTGAAGAAGCTAAGTTCTTTAGCTGGATCTTGCAAAGATATATCCACGTGGGGTCCAACTGTAGTAGCCATCAAACCACCAGCCTTTTTTATATTGTTAAATTAGCATTTCTAAAAATTCTAATTCAAAAACTCGGTTTCGCTTGCGCTTGACTCTAAATCCACTTCGCACATACCAGCAAGTCTTATCAGACTTCACCCAGGATAAACTTGCGTTCCTTACGCTCAGTTGTCAAAATTGAGGGCTGACCAAACAGATTTCGACGTTATTTCACAAAATTGTAAGATACTCATGTTGGCAGAGACGTGGTTAGATAATGACGAACGTATTTCGATTGCTGCGTACAATTTTTTTTATGAAAAATATTCTTCGTAATATATTAATTTAATCAGCGTGTGAAACACACACATGCATATTTTACAATGAATTTTTAAATGAAATTTTTTCATCTATTTTTTGTGAAATTTTTTAGATTTTTAATGGTATAGTTTTCTTTTCTTAATACTTGGTAAAACAACTTTAATTAATGAAATATGACTTTTCAGGACTGTGAATAATTAGTCAATCATTATAGTAGGTGTTTCACAATTTTTGAATATTCAGCCTTTTACTTTAATCTTTTTTTAATCGGGTTGATATTCATTTATATTTATATAACAAAGATGAAAAGTTTCAACATTATCTCATGGGAAATTTTTTAAGTTATGTTTAAAGTAATGCTACTTAATAACCCATACACATTTTAAGAACTAAAGATTCACATCTCAGAACAGGAATTCATCATGAAATAATCGTTATGATATCCAAAGAAACAATACTGAACATAACTACAGAAACAATATTAAAATAAAATCTACTTTCCTACTGAAGATTTCAAATTGTCTGACTTGGGACTTATTCATTTCAAATAGCAAATTACTCACGATTAGCCCATTTAAATGTTAAACTTTTTCTTGCATGTAAAAACCTTCCGCGTTAGGCTTGAAAAGGATGATTTTAGTTTAATGAGCAAGCTGCTCAGTTGTTACCTGAGTATATCAAATAACACATCACGAAGAGTATGGGTAACTTATGAGATGTAACCGAAAAAAAGGGGGGAAATCATCAACAAAGCAGCTGGTGGTTAATTGCTGACAACAATTGTACGCCTTCCCCTGAATTACAGCTACCATGACAGCTATTATATAGTAGGGTGTATGATTAGTGGTTATTGCTTTCTGTCCTGTAAACATCCGTAGGAAATGGTTTTTACAAACGTAGTGATGCTGAAACTAATAATGATTCCGAGAAATTGTTCTTGAAAGAAAGATTGGAGAGACAATGATGTCTGAAGGTATGTCTTAGGTAATGTGAATAAAAGCGTGAATATATATGCATTTGCTTTCGAAAATATCTACATTTATCCCGAAATTTATGATTCCTTCCCTGAATTTTAAATTTAGAAAATATTGTTGGAAATAAAAGTTTTTTTGTAGAAGATTCTCAGAAATTTTAGCCAAATTTATTTTAATACCTTGAAAAAATTGTGTTTGTTTCCTAAATTTGATTGTTAAATTAAAAATCTGATAAAATTTTGACTAAGATAATTGCTTTTTAACTCTTCTTTGCATGATTTTTTTTTATTTTTGTTCGAAATATATCAGGGTAATATAATTTATGCTCTATATTAAAAGAAAAATGTTTTCAAAAAATCCTAATATAAATATATATTATGAAATAATTTAAAAATAGTATGATGAAAATATCCGTCATTATGCAAATTTACATGTTAAGCTCAGTACAAAACAAATAAAATAACTAACATACCTTTGCATCGTTTTCATTTCTGATGATAATTCAAAAACCATTATTATTAATATTATTCTAATTTCCTCTACATTACTGTACTCGGTGTCAGAATTTTCGTCATCTCAAGGCCCTCTTCTGATAGCCAACCACCCTCTAAATGGTACAAATAATCTTCAGCGCCCTTCTCTTCTAAATTTCTCTACAAAAATAACATAAAATAAACATATAATAAAAAAAAGTTTTCGTCATATAATAGAAGTGAAACAAATACATAGTGATGCAAATTTTTATCATATGGTTTTGAGAAGATTATTTTTGGTATTCGATATAAACTACACAGAAAATAACAGAAACACAAAAAGCAAACCTTTTTTCTACTCATTGTCGCTTTTTTTAGCAAAAAAATCTCAGATTTATTATAAAAAAATATTCAAGAGAAATTGCACGTTTCTTCCTGCTACAACAAGCAGTGTAACGGAAAGTTGAAACCCACTATAATGATTGTGACATGTAATTTTTTTTTGACAGCTACGTTCCTTATTACGTAGTAGTAAAAAAAGTTTCCAGAGAGAGAGAGAGAGAGAGACAACCAATTTACAGTACACCTATATTGAGTATAATTTTTTGTTTACTAAATGTTTTGATGGAAATTTCCATCATCATGCAAAGAATGGTCAAATCCAACAAAGAAAACTACGCTTGGTTACATTAATAGGAGCAGGACTTTTCTTGGATAAATAAAGAACAAGTTTGAACAATCAAAGTGTTGAACAATTTTAATTTTAAAATCGTACTGTAAGCCATCATGACAATCATATTTAAAAATAATAAGTAAAATTTTTTTATTGAAAGACTTTTTATATTATTTTCTAAATTTACCAAAAAAAAAATCAAAGGCTTTAGTTTAAAATGAAATTGAGTAATTTTTAACTCGCCTTCTAGGAAAATGTTTCGTTGATTAAATATTTTTAATGCATCTTTTTCTCTTAAATGTAATAAGATTAGAAAAACTGATCGAAGGATTTATCATCATGATATACCACTCATTATACAATGATGAAATAAATTAAGAGAATTTGCATATTTTATCGAATTGATTGAAAAGAACTAAACTGAATGAAAAACCACTGCTTCTAGATAAAAATGTAAATCTTGGACGGCAAATACGTAAGCGTACACGTGTGCGTAGGCGGAGTCAGTAGAAAAACAAGCTTTATAAGCGCGTGTAAGTTAAGACGTATTTCGTTCGCCCGTACACCTCGGCGAATTTCTTGGTGTTGTTTTGAAGCAATCAGCTCAGCTCAATTCAAACAGTAACAGTAAAAATTAGTAATCACCAACGTTTAGATGAGGGAATGAGGTGGCAAATAGTAGGAAGGCTAAAAGCAGGCCAATGCCAAGTCCAAATTTGTAGAAAGTCCAGTTTAACGCCTAGCGTCTTGTGCATCTCATAGAAACAGTTCCAGGATACTGGATCCATCCAGAGAAAGCCTGGGAAAGGTCATCCAATAGACACTACGGCCAGAGAAAATCGCCATTTGTGAATTATAGCGAGGCGTAACAGAGGTGTTTCAAAAAGACTTCATAAAAGCGAGTTGTTTGCCAGGAGACCTGCTATTTACGTCCCACAAACGTTTACGTACAGGAGAGTTCGCTTACATGGTGCAGACAGCATAGTGACTGGAGCATAGATCAATGGTCGACCTTTCTGAGTACCGTTTCAACCTAAACACCGATTCTCAAAGTACGTTCATATGGAGAGAACCAAGGACCCGTTACCTACCCTCCAATGTCCGTGAAATCGACAATTATGGCGGAGGAAATTTAATGGTCTGGGCAGGTATCATGTTGGACGGCTGTAAACCTCACCATGTCTTTGAAAGAAACTATGTGACTGTTGTGAGGTATAGGGATGAGGTCTTGGAGCCATACGAGGCCAGTCTAAAAAGTATCCGACCTTTGGCGAGAAAAAATATTTCGAATACCTGACGGAGTTGGGACCCTAATCCCCTTCAAAGTAGGCCCCTTGTACTTGCACATACTTAGCCCGCCGATCCTTCCACTGCTGGAAACACCTCTGGAAGTCTGGAACACTTTTGAAATGGTGTTCAGCTCCGTTGTCGCTTTCCGCATTATCCTTTCCGCATGTCCTCTACTCTCAAAACGGGATCCTTTCAGTGGCGTATTCAATTTAGGAAACAACCAGAAGTCACAAGGAGCCAGTTCTGGAGAGTAGGGAGGTTGGCGAACGGTTGTAATTCCATGTTTGGCTAAGAAAGTATGGATCAATAGGAATGAATGTGCAGGGTCATTGTCATGATGCAAGTGCTAGTTATTTGTCGTCCACATGTCTGGTCTTTTGCGCCGAACTGTGTCACGGAGTCACCGGAAAACATCTTGATAGTACTCCTTTGTCACTGTTTGTCCTTCTGATGCGTTTTCCTGATGCACAATTCCACGGACATCAAAGAAAACAGTCAGCATCACCTTGATTTTGCTTCGCACCTGCCGCGCTTTCTTCAGCCTTGGAGAATCGGGGTGCTTCCATTACGACGACTGTCTTTTTGTTTCTGGGTCGTACCCGTACACCCATGACACATCTCCAATTATCACGGTGTTCAGAAACCCAGGATCAGTTTTGGCGTTGTCCAGAAGGTCCTGTGCAATGTCAAAAAGGAGGTCTTTTTGTTCCGGCGACAACAATTTGGGTACGAATTTCGCAGCCACTCGGTTCATTTTTAAATTTTCACGCAAAATTACATGTGCAGAATCTTTACTCACTCCAACCTCTTCTGCAATCTCCCGCACTGTCAAACGACTATCTGCCATCACCAAATTTGCACCCTCTCAACATTAGCTGCACTCCGAGCAGTTTGGGGCCAGCTACAACGCTGCTCACTCTCCGCTGATGTGCGGCCATCTTTGAATCGGTTGAACCACTCTTTAATTTGTGTTACACCCATCGCATCTTCTCCAAACACCTGCTGAATCTTACGAATTGTTTGGCTTTGAGAATCACCAAGCTTTTTTGACAGAATTTGATGCACTATCTTTGCTCAATTCGTTCAGTCATCTTGCGAGAAAATTAAATTCGACGAACACTACGAACAGCACCTTACTTGACGACCACCAGCCAGCGACTTGCACAAATGAAAGCGGTGGAAAAAGTCACGCATGCGCATTAAGGTTCCTCCTTCCACCGTGCACTGTGGCGTCACCTTAGAATCACTACTTTGAGCGGGAAAAACTAAGGTTGGATACTTTTTAGACAGGCCTCGTATGTTCGCCTTTTCAGGAGGGGATATGGCCCGAGTTCCTTTTAATGGACGATAACGCGAGACCGCATAGAACTCTTCTGGTCGACGAATTTCTAGAGAGTGAGGATATTCGCCGTATAGATTTGCCAACCAGGTCTCCAGACCTCAACCCTATAGTGTATGTGTGAGGAGGGCAATTGCAACTCGCAGCCCCCTCCCAGTACCCTCTAGGAAATGAATACAGCGTTGCTGAAAGAGTGGGACCAATTGCCACAAGAACTGATAAACTGCCTAATTTCAATTAGGAAATCACGCTGCAAAGCCTGTAAGAGGGTGCCATATCCCCTATTAACCCATTTCTTTTGTTTAATCTGCAACCGCTGTTTAATATCTTCCAACTCCAACGAGTGTTATGCTTGATCATACGTGTGTATTGCAACTATTGAATGGTTATTTGTATTGTATCAATGTACGCACGTATCAAATTTCCTTAAAATCGGTCCTGTAGCTCTAGAGATAATCGATAATGTCTACAGATTCTCTTAATTTCTTACACCAGTGTACATAACATAACCATTAATTTTCCCCTTCAAAACGGAATTTCTGCTAATTTCTAGTGTGTGTGTGTTCAAGAAAGTGTGTATTTTTTCATGATTTATATGTTCATGTTAATGCAAAGAACAGAAATGTATACCTGAAAATAAATATTTTACTTAGTTTTACATTTTTTTAATGAAAAACAAAATTATTTAGTGTTGGGTTTTTTTAATTTTTTTTTTATTGTTGCTTCTAGTGTTGGTTAAAATTCTTGGCTGGAAATATCTTACATTTACTTTGGGTTTATTACTAAAATGTGCTTTTGACTGATTTACATTTTTGAGAGACCTGATACACACATTTGCATTCAATCATCTCGTCCCACTACTAGATACTACAGACAATTTTTGTGTTCGTGTTTTTCTTTTCTTTCTTTCTTAAAATTATTATAAGGAATTTCCCTTTTTTCTAACTGAAAACCCTCTTTCAAACTGAAAACAGAGCAACTTGTTTGTGCTTGGAACACAGTATCAGCAACATAAACAGATCCTATTTATATTATTATCAGACGAAATATTTTAAAGAAAAATGACTACAATTAATCAAATCCAAGACGAGCAAAAGTTCTAGAAATGAGAAAAATGTTTATAATTAACTGCATATAAAATAGCAGTGATATAATAACAGTTAAGGATTTTTCAAACTGAAATAATTATATCATGCTCTTATGAATGATAGCTTATTTTTATAGTACAATTTTCTTTTTATATTAAAAGTTTAACATTTGTTATAGTAAATGATATTTCATACAGTTTAAATTGGTGATAGATCTTCCTGAGTATACATTGACAATGGTTAATAATTGTAAACTGTTTTACTTGTTTTTGGATCTAAATCAGGATAAAACTTTTCTCTTAGGAACGCAGAAAATTCTTTTTAAATTTTTAATCGAAATATAAATTTTAAAACTGATTATTTTGATAAAAAAAACACATTATAAATTGATTATTGTCCAGAATAATTATTTTATAGTAAATGCATTAATAAAATTTACAATGGAAGGAAAGTATGACTTTGAACTCGTCGTATTAAATCAAGATTCTATACCATAAAAATCAGTGTATCTTGAAAGTTATCAAAATAGGTTAAAATTGCATGTGCACATACCTTACGAGAGAATTTTTTTTTCAATGGGGCTGCGCATTGGTATTTTAAACCTTTGCAGACCTAGTACATTCCCCAGGAGCTGGTACCACTTTTTAGCGCTGCACCATATGGGAGATACCAATTACAACAAGCAATTTTGACGCCCAGTTTCCTCCACAGAGGGAGGCACCTGAGCTCTTGGCGATGTGAACTTTGTACTAGGATTTAATTTTGACGAGAGCACATGCGTTTCACATGTCGTATAATCATACGACATGGCCGCTGTCAATTTTCTGCATCAAGAAAATCCACCGACTTGGGCCGGGGTCGAACCCCCAACCTTGGGTGTAGAAGGCCAGCGACGCCACCCAGCCGGCTTACGAGAAAATATACAAAGGATTATATTTTGGAGGCTAATCACTGAATGGCTGGACTTCAAGGCATTGAGGTGGAGCATCAGGAGGAGGAAAAACATAAGCATTTCAATGCTGAGACATGACTTTCACGTTAATGTAGTTTTATCGACACACGTGCCAATGCTTCATAGACGATTCACGAAGAATATAAGCAGGTGTCACCATTTGAGAGAGAACTTGAAAATGGGCTAAAAGAAAAAGGGAACTCAAATCATAGGATCCCCTGACATTTGAATCGCAGAGGTGCTACCACTCGACGTTATTGGCATGAATGGACAAACCATGGCCATACAAAGCTTCAAGAAAATAGCGGTCAGTCGAGAGCGACGGCAGATCGTGAGGATAGAGTGATCATCCGATCGGCGTTCATAACTGGGATGACCCATATCAATAGCCCACAAGGCACAACCGGAACACCACTGATATCGACAGACGATTTAGTGAACAGGGGCTGAGGTCAGGGAGGCCATTGCAGACTGTCCCTCTGAATTGTATACCAACAAGATCAGTTGCAATGGTGACGGTCGCATTCCACCTGGAATCTCACCGACTTCGATAGAATTGCTTTCAACTATAGTCTAGTCGCGCTTTGGATTGAGCTCTAGTAACTAACGAAGAGTGTGTCTAGAGAGTTTGGAAAAGTGGTAGGATATTGAACTGATTATGTTCGCCATACAACCCAATAACCAGGAGTTTTGGTATCGGCTGTCATTTCATTTAGCCTCTTCCTTTTGGTTGTCATCCATGACATATTTTTAACACATTGGTACGTAGATGAGATTCTAAGCCTCGTAGTGTTGCCCTTTCTTTTCATGATTTCTTGAGCTTAGATTTCAAAAGGATAATGCTTATTCACACATTCTACTAATTGTCATCGGGGGTTACCCAACACTTTACTAAGCGGAAAGGATCTCTCCCGAATACAGCACGTTTGGGCTCTGATGAACAGGCGTCTCCGGCCATCTTTGGATTGAATCAATCTAAGTCACCAATTGGAATATGTAACACAAGCAATCTCGCACAAGGGGACATCCACCAACTCTACTAGTCAGTATCCAGGAAGATAATAGCTTGCATTAGTGCAAAGGTAGGCCAACGCGGTGTTCATTTTTTTCAGTTATATACCCGGAATAAAACATTCAATTCCCGTGGTGTTAGTGTTTTGTTTTAAATACATTTAAAACACACATTCCTATTTTCGTCCCATTAAAATAAATCCTTGGTGAGTCGCTTTTTTATGTTATGGAGTGTACTGTCATTTTGTTATGACATTATTATTTTCAAATTGTTAAAACCTACCTTTTTTCCTGTGATAAAACAGCATTTGAATTCAATATGCATTAAGAATTCATAGCTATGCTTTGCTGAAAAGGCCTGTGAAAATAAAATTTGATTTAAATAAAAAAAAATTTAAATTATTATTTGCTTCTGTGACTGGTTTAAACATGCGCAACTTTTTATTGAGTAAACCGCTAAAGTTATAGCTTAAGACGATCTTAAATTGCTTAACTATTATATTTTTTGTATGATAGGTTCATGCGTGACTCAGAACAGCTTAAGTATTCAAGATTCATACCGTGAAGGATTCAAAGGAGAGATATTTTCTTTAAATCAGCGTGATTACTATGCATATTTTATGCAATATATGTTATTACCTAGAGATAATAGAGGTATATAGATTCGTGAACTCAGCCCATCTTGAAATGGTATTTGTAACTAAATATTGGCCTCAACTGTGTATGATTTCAATCGGTTTGTGAATTCTTCTCGTATTAAGGGGCCCATATGAACTAGCTCATGGTCACCGAATCTCAGTTCCATAAAAAATTGTTTGGGATCAATTAGGAAAAGCAATTGCATGCCCATCATTCCCTTCCAAAAAGCCACAAGAGATTAATAACTAGGATTTTTTTTGTCAAGCATTTTTTTTATTAACAGCATGGTCACTCGTTGCGAGGTTTGCATAGCAGTGTACGAAGGTCGCGCTATTTTACATGGATCTTTCCTGAAACATAATGCATTCTGATTTGACCGTTTTCGAAATAAAATAAATCTTAACTAACAATTCAGCTATTTTCCGTATTATTTTATTGTAGTTGTGTATGCTTCTTTCCTTAATAATATATCTTTGTGTGAAATTTTTCTTTGCAATGAGTGGAATATTTTTCCAGTTATTACAGAAATTGTGTTTGTGACCGTTGTTTTGGACATCTACGTACTTTTTTTATTAAGATACGACGATCTTTTATTCCACTGTTCGAGACTAGTAATGACAAGAGTAATAAATTACAGGACAGAAGAGAAATTTCTTTTGCTCAATTGTCTTAAGCGCAACAAAACATAGGTATAGACAAGTACCTCAGTCTCTATACCTTGAAAATGCCATCAAAATAGTGAATTTCTGGCCCACATTTGGGAAATCTGGACTCGATTCCCAATATAGGAATCATGTATTAGTTATTGGGTCTTGACCTTGGCTTAAGTATAAGGTCTTAAGTTTGAACATGAAAATTTGCAGCTTAGGAAAATGAGCTTTGAAAAAATTCATTATCGAATCATTTGACACTTTTACTCCTGTCATTGCTAATTTTCGCTCGTGGGAAAAGGAGTCACTGCAAAAGAATTTATTGAAATCAAATAATTTCATTTGAAAACTATTAAAAATATTTTACTTTAGTAAAATGTGCCTTATCAAAAACGCGAAAAATATTTTTTGATTCTGGTTTTTATTTGCCTGCCTGTTGTAAAACCAGATATTCTAAGTTTAGCATTTTAATTCAATGTAAGGAAAATTAAAGTTTTCTAAGGTATATTGAAAATGCTGAAATTTTAAATATCATTTTTATTCTATTTTTTAGATTATACGATGATGCACGAAGTGATATATCAGTGTGAAGAAGATAGCCATGAAGAGTTAGAAAAATAGTTAAGAAAAATTTTGAGAATGAGTGTCAGTTAAAATATTACAATGTGTTATACTGTTTTTAGTAAAAAGAAACTTTTTTTAATATTCTTTGTTGAATAAAGCAATAAAATTTTATCTGGTTCCGAGATGTTTTGCATGAAGTTTTTCTTCAGTTTCAATGTTTTAAACTCTCTCTCTTAGAAATTTTATATTACTATAATTTTATAACTAGTTGATTAATATCTAAATAGGATTACTTATAATTTTGTTCCCACAATGGAACAGAATTCGAAAGTCAGTGTAATTAATTCACAAAGTTGAATGGTACACTTTTTACGTGTATTAATTATGTATTTATTCAATATAAATAACATTATATACACTTAATAAATAACGTCAAATGTTTTAATTTATTATTTTTTCCCCATTTTGTACACCGGCTTAAGTTTTTGCAAGTACTGTTAAAAAACTGATTATTTTTATTAATAGCAATTTTATATAAAAAATTTCTATGATCTTTAATAAATTGAAATGAAATAAATATCAAGATTTATTTGTTGAAGTACTAAATATGATTTAAATCAGCTTATTAATGAGGTAAAAAATAAAGTTGAAAATGTGTCTGGAAGAATAATATTTCATTAAACAACCAAATATTGTTTTGAGCCCGAAAAACTTTATGGATTTCAAATGTTCAACTATTTAATTATTTTCTTAAATGTTTTTTGGTTGTTAAACACACGCAAGCAAATAAATCTTACTCAACCTCTTATTTATATCTTTAAAATACCGTTCTGTTTTCATTAAAAGCATCATATTTTTTTTATTTGTAATAAACTTCCATAAACACACAAGCATATTGTAATCATTCTTTTTAACCCTTCAGGGACAGGGAATGGAGAGATATCGCCTTTAACTTTATCACATTATTATCGCATATCGCACATATAAATAATGAGAGCAAAAATATGCCGCAATTTTATTCATAAAAAGATTTGAAAAAATAAAGGCTAAAATAAGATATTTCTAAGTTTAAGAAGTAAAATAACAATAATAAACTTTGACTCACAATACTACACATACACTCATATCTCCGTTTTACGAAGCCGTTAAATCCCGAAAAAAAGTTCGTTATATGGAAAATTCGTTGAACAGATTCATCTTTTCATATACTTTAGAGACTATATAAAACGAATTTTAGATTCATAAACACTATATATTATTTAAAAAAGTAATTATTCCACACATTTTTTGAAAATTAATACCTATTCATTTTATGGTATTTTATCCATCAAGAGAAATCTGCAAGAACAAGAAAAAAAAAACATAATGACAGAAATACACTATGTTTTCAACTTAAGAAATAATTTTTTATTAAAACTAATGAATTTTTAATGAAATTTTCTAAGCCTACAAGTAATTTTAAGTAAATAGTATTTTACTCGTATATAACTAGCAATTTTAAGCATACATTACCACATGTGTCCTTAAATTTAATTTTTGATCAAATCTGTCAATTTTACTTGAGTTTTTTGTTTGAAAAATTAAGGCACAACTTCGTTGCTCCAAATGAGTTAGGGACTGGTAGAGTTAGTTCAAGGCCATTGATCACCATAAAATGTGTTAAAAGAATGAATAATTTGAAAAAGGTCCTGAAATATTTTAAAAATGGGGAGGGGAAAAAATCGAATCACAAGAGAAAACTTTCATTAAATGGTAAACACACTTCTCTATTTGGAGGTTATTTTACGAAGAAAATAGTAAAATACTCTTGTTTCCAGGAAAAGGTTTGAAAAATAGAGGTTCTTTTTTTGGAGATTTGACTGTATTGATATATTTTAATATGATCTTTATTAATAAATTTAATGTTCCTTCTTCTGTTGAGAAGATAATGTTTTATACTGACAGTCAATTTTAGCTATTATTACAAAAGGGGAAAATATTTTTATTTTCGTTTGTCTAAGAATATTTAATTTTTTCTTTTGTGCTCAAGGAAATCAGTGCATTTAGTATTTTACACCATCGATTCCCAAAGTTTCTACACAACGTCCCTAGATAAAATTTTATGCTCCAATAAGTTTATCTCTGTAGAAATAATTACGTATTTTTAGAATTATTAAATCGGTCTAAAATGAAACTAAACTCTTCTTTTAAACAATAAAATAACTGCTTCCTTTTCTTATTATTGTCAAATAAATTCAAGAATAAAATACATTTCTAAAAATGTTTCTGTCGATATTTTATACAGAAATTTTTTTAAAGAAATCTTATGGTGTTAAAGAACCTGAACGGCATTTTGAGTAAAAAGCAATAAAAAATATATGTTTAAAACAACCCTAAAAACAAAAATACGATAAATATACTTTACAGAATAAATTAAAATTATGAAACAATAATTAGAATAAGTGGTACTGGAAAAATATAAGATTCGTTGTACTTTATAATTTCAGTAAATATTTCTTACATCAAAAGAAACATATATCTATACAGTTTGAAATACACAAAACTTTATTTATTTATTTGTGAACACCGCTTTTATGCATATATACACTGGTGTCCAAAAGTTAAGCATAAATCGTAAAATGCGAAAAACATGCAGTAAATATTCGTAAAATTATTCCAAATTTATTGCGGAGTCCCCCAGTTTGCGACTTTTGCCACTGTGACCTCTCCATTTTACACATTTTAATAGAATGTCCAAAGTATTCATCTAAAAGGATCATCTTTTTTAAAACAAATCTCTTATCCCTAACTGATTTGGTTGGGGAAACTCCCCATCCAAATCTCTTTGCATTTTTACGTTCAATTGATATTTTACATCAAATATAACTATTTTAGAAATTTTCTCAATCATCAGTTTTATATATTTATATAAGATAATCGTGCAGAAATTTTAAATTGTTCATCTTTTTAAAATTTTTACTCAATTTTATATTTTATTCTCAATCTGGTTTTTTAAAATACATTTTCATGTTTATGTATATATGTTTTTAAACTTTTAATATATATTAACAAATGTGTGGCGCAGTTTAGCCAAACTTGGCTCTTGTGCCATAAAATGTCCACACTCACTCACACTTGCGGATATTAATTGGGGGAAGAAGAAACATTGGGTTTATGCAAAACTTTTCAGTCGACTACGTCCTGCGCGAAACACCGGCGCAAGTCGGAACGCGGAGAAACCAATTCACGCAGCATAGGCAGTTGAGACAAGTTTCGTGCAACTGCTGTGGGAAGGAACGTTGTTATCCATCAAACAAGGTGAATGATGGCACAAAGACGCCAATTGGACATGTTTACAAAAGGAAGAATCATTGGAATGCTGGAATCCTCACAATCACAAACCGAACTGTCTCGAATTCTGAATGTGGACTAGTCTGTGATCTGCCAGAGCAGAGCACTGGGTACTGCAGTACTGCCAGAGCACTTGGTTGGGCGCTCACAGTCGCCACAGGAATACGAATTTCGAGACAAACTGTTTACAGGAGACTCAATCATGCTGGCCTGTATGCCAGAAGACCAGCAGTTTGCATTCCCCTCACGTCTGCGCATAAACGCGCTCGTTTGAACTGGAATTTGAAATATCAATATTGGAGTGTGGGAGAGTGGGCCAATGTGATGTTCAGTGACGAGTTCCGGTTTAGTCTTAGTGATTCTCGGCGGGTAACGATATGGAGAGAACGTGGAACACGTTTCGAACCAAGAAACATAACGGAAAGGCATCATTTTCCATCCAGGGAAGTAATGGTATGGGCAGGCATCGTTATGGACGGCCGCACAGACCTCCATTTCTTTGACACAGGGTCTGTGACTGCTCAAAGATACAGAGACGAAGTTCTTGAGCCTTATGTTCGCTTGTTTCGAGTGCTGTCGGTCCTGACTTCATATTCATAGATGATAATGCACAATGTCACCGAGAGGTGCAGATTGATGACTTCCTTGAAATGGAAAACATCCAGCGCATGTCGTGGCCTGCGAACTCCCCTGATTTAAACCCTATTGAGCATGTAAGGGATATGCTCGGGAGACAAATTTCAGCCCTTTCGCACCCACCGAACTCCGTTACAGAACTGAAGAGTTCAAGAATCTTAGAACCGTTTGAGCCAACAACTCATTCATCATCTCATAGCAAGAATGGTAAATCGCTGTGCAGCGTGCCAACTGTCAGAGGTGACCACACGCCTTATTAAACTGCAGCATCAATATTTTATTTAATGTTTTCTTTCATTTTTTCTTTAAGGTGTAAATCCTTGCTATGCTCTGTTTTCTTTCAAACTACTACTTTGGATAATAAAATTAATTATTATCATTCCTTTGATTTGCTTCCTTATTTTATAACCATTTTACACTCGCATATTATGTTTCCCGCCATTCTGATTTACAGTTCCTTCTTTATTCACATAATTATCAATTATGCTTAACTTCTTGACACCAGTGTATATATATATACTTCATTTATTTACACTTTTTACTTATATATATAAATAAATTTCTTTCTTATACTTACTTTATGTATGTGCTAATACATTCGTTTATGTTTTACACATAAATGTCTTTTATTTGTTTACAATATTTTCTTAATTCATATAAAATAAGTGCCCGATAAATGATAGTTTTTCTATACAATACATTAACCTGAATCTTACGCATATGAATTCTCTCTCCATTGTCTAACATTAATGCATTTCAATTCGAAATGCATTTTTAGATTTAGAAATTTAAGTAGAGTAGTATATTAAATATACTTTGAATGATCATTAACACACTCCACAATAATCATGGTGCGCATTCTAATAATTTGAAAACCCTTTATAAAAAAAATATGAACCTTCTACTTGAACTTGTTGTTTAAAATTTCTATTGCATTTAAGAATGGAAAGCATAAATGAGTGTGTTGACTTAAAAAGAAACTCAGTAATATATATTATAAAATAGGTGTTCAGTTCGTGTTAGAGAAATAAAACATTAAATACTTTTCCATATAATAATGAAATATTTTTCATTTTGAAAAATATCTTCCAAATAGAAATCCAATCTTAACACTAAGACTTTCGCATAATGTTGAAGAGTAACACCAAATGCAGAAAAAAAATTTGTAAGTTTTTTTTTTTTTTCATAGAAAGATGTTCGAACGTTAATGCTATATCCCGGCTTCACCACCCTATCAAAGAGAACGACATATTTAACTGATTCTCATTTTTAACCAAATTATCTTTTTTCTCCTTAAATAAAATATGCTATATTTATATGAAACATTTATTATAATTTACATGAAAATTGGAGCATTTTCCCTCTTGAAATATTCAAATTTTCCCAGAATTTAGGTTTAAGTTCTTAGACATAAGGCAAAGATATCGAAGCCTTAAGGGAAATTGGAAACATCACAGAATTAAGCATCATATTTTGGACTTGTTCAACCTTCAATGTAATACTACAAATTTTATATAACTTAAAGTATTTTACAGTTAACTGTGGCACCCTCGTTTGAAAGCGTGCAACTATGTGTCACGGAAATCGAGAGATGACGAGTATACTCGTCAATCACATTTAAGTGTCACGGTTAAAACATTGGTTCAAAAAGATGGATTTATTTTATAAAATTGCCAATTTTATTACTTAATACTTATTTATTTGGTTAACATAAATATATTTTATATACATATTGAAGTTTTATGGATATCTATGAATTTTAGGGACTATCTAAATTCCCAGGTAGAGAGACCTAAGCAAACACTAATTTACTTCCTTCGTTACTGATAAAATATTTTCTACCTGTCCTGACATTAAGGAAGTTCTGGAGTAAGTGTTGTAGAGTTGATCAGTCTCTTACCAGAAAGCATCCTTACCATCCCCTCCCCCAATAAAATAACCGCTCTTTTAAACAGCACGGCATTGAGTTACTACTCTAATGCAGGGGTGGCCAACCCGCGGCAAGCGTGCCACAGTGTGGCACGGAGGAGTTGTAACAGTGGCACACGAAGACTTAATAAAAATTTGAAAAATTTAAAAAGTTAATAAATAACATTTTTTTTTTTTTACAATTTTATTGAAATGCGATTGACTTAGACAAAAAAAATCTCAAAATTTATTTTAAATAAACCTAATTGGGATTCAGTAGAAATTTATCGTGTCGAGAATGCACCTGCATCGTTGTGCGAGTTGCTTTTCGAAACTTTTTTCACTCGTGAAGATTTTAGAATTAGAGGGAATGTATATATATTTTTTTAAATATCTGGAAGAAAAAATACTGACTTTTCTAAAATGAATACAGGCTATATTCATTCTAGAATGCTATTCTAGAATGAAGACAGGTTATGTGATTTATCTTTTCTTGCCGATATAAGAAATTTGGTAATTAAATAATTGAAATTTAAGGTTACAGATAAAAGATTGTATTTTTTCTACCGTAGTTGGTCAAATACACCTTCTTTGTGGACAAAACTTTTGCATTTTTTATTTGATTTTGGAGGGAAAAAATTAACACCATATTTCATATAATGCGAAAACTATGTACAAAAGTTAATAATGCTCCATTCTGTGATAGATTTAAAAATTTAATATCCATTTTTACACTATTCTTTCAGTGCTAGGTTTGATGATTTTCAAGATGATAAGAAAATGCAGATCTTTTCACAAATCCTTTTTTCAATTTATTTTCATAATGTTAATTATTACTTACCTGAAATCAAGAACAAAATTATTGTTCACAGAACCATACTACACTGAAAATCAAATGTAAGTAATCCTATTGAATTTTGAAAATTTGTACTAACAAGCAATTTTTCAAATTTACACGATTTAGCTTTGTCGGATATTGTTGTAGAATTGAATCAAAATACGTTTGTGAACAAATGTTTTCTATTATGAACATAACAAAATCAAAATAACGTTAAAAATTAGCTGAACTGATTCACACAATAAAATTAATTTTCTGCTTTAAGAGTCTCATTTATTATATTTTTTTAAAAATGTCCTCTACTTAGACTTGTGCTTTAAAAATGTACTCTTTGCTTAAAAGTTACATAATAATCTTGTAAGTAACATATTTTCACCTTTTCATTTGTTAGAAAAGTTGGAAGTGGCACCCGCTTAATTATTTTTTAATTTTCCTAAAAAGGTTGTCCACCCCTGCTCTAATGTCAGCAGATGGTTCGAACATCAAACAGTAGGCATTTACACCATTCGATAGCTAGGTAATTTCAGGCCCAGCAGCAATGAATGGGCTCAGCGCCTAATCGGCGTCCCACATTTGTCCCATGGCTAACCATACCTAAAGAAATCCTATTATAAACCAACTTTTCAACTTTTGACTTCGCCTCTATTATCGCCTCTAACATCTAAAAAACATAGTCATAGCACAGAAAATATATTCGTTACGATGCATACAGGTACGCATGAGTTCCTCTTAAATTTTTCATTTTTTTTTTTTTTTACACCAACTGGCTTTAAAATATTCTAAACATCTTGAAATTTGAGGATATGTTTTATTTTTCTCAAAAATTACAATTTAAATAGCCAATGGTCACTACATTTTATGCATGACGAGTATACACGTCAATCACAGTTAACTCGTTAAATAAAATTTTTAAAGCCTTTCTTTGAGAATGAGTAGTAAGTCAGAACGCGATATTTTTATTAAAACTTTGTTATTGAACATCGCATATTAATAAAAAATATATCAAATTTTAAAACGACAATTTTGTTTGAAGTTTGCGATTTCAGACTTAATGTGTGTGTGTGTGTGTGTGTGTGTGTGGACCTGTTTTTTAAGCAAATTTAGAGAATTTTTTTCGACTACCAGGAAAAAGACAGAACTTTAAATTTTTTTTATCATTTATTTATATGTATTTTAAGAGTATGTATATATATGTTTAGCCAAAAAATATTGAATAGAACGTGAGTTATAGCGCTCTGAAAACACCCACCTCGAAAAAAATGGAGGCTCACTTCCTTTACGATTCCGGCTGATTGGCTTATCTGAAATATAAAAAAAATAGCGGTTTTTTAGTCTATAAGCTTAAATACACCGAATGAACTATACTCAATTGAAAATATCGAAAATTGGATTTTTGGTAGAACTTTGAAGAAAAAGTTTCGAATTTCAAGGTTGTTTTTTTTTATGTTTTTGTTATAAAAATTAGAAATATTTCGAATTTTGAAATGATCGTTATTAACCTTGTGTGGGTTCTTTTACTGATCGGTGTGTTCGAATGGATAAAAATAATAACAGTCGGTTTTTCGTCCATCGATTATTTTTCTCTTCTACGGACACATCACAAAACGAATAAATAGAAGATATTAAAGATTGCAAAATCCATCTCCAGCAGTCCTTTTTTCCTTCAACCCCGTTTTGCTTGTCTCCGCTTTCTCGTTTCCTGCCTTCTTTCTGCCCGTCCGGTCCGGTCTCGTCTCGTCTCGTCCTCTCCCTTGTTGCTGGGTCTCTCCTATATATGTCGGACCCGCTGCAGTCCCCATACATGGTCTCACCTGTTGCCAGGTTTTCCCTTGTATGTCGATCATTGCAGATCTTACAATCGTAGTCCGTTTGATGCGTATGTATGTGCTGAATCTACCCTATAAATTTGAAGTTATTCGGTCAAACTGTTCTTGAGATATGATGGAGGAAAGTTTGAAAATACACAGTTTTGAGAAAAACGCGTTTAAAGTTTCAAGTCCGATTAAAACAATGAAAATCTTAACTTACCCTCAATCGGTGATACCTGGTGGCTAAGACTAAAATAAGTTTGACGATGTATTGTTTGTTGTTGTTTCTAATGCCACCTGTCTGACGGTGTCAGATCGAGGCCCACGATATTCACCATGGCATTGGGCTAGATTGTACGCTTGTCGTTATCCGTAGCTTGGAGCACCATGTAAGTGACAGTACGATTTGGCTCGATTTTACCCTAATTTTGAGGGAGAGCACCTTGGGGTGGTTCAAGTGCCTCCCACCTCTCTTCCCTTCCACCAACCTCACGAGAGGACTTGCGGCTCGACTGCTTTTTGAGTACCCCCATTCCGCAAATGCACTATACATTTACAAACATCCATGCCTTCTTCAGGATTCGAACCCAGGCCCTACGGCACTGCAGTCGGCGTCGCTAACCACTATACTGGATGGGCGGCGATATATTCAGACGATATATTCAATAACTATAGATATTTCTTTTTAAACCTCTACAAACTTGTATAAACGTATATTTGCTTAGAAGGGTCAATGGTATCAAGCCGACTGTGCACAATAGGTCCCGCCTTCGATTGCCAAATCAGCGCTCCGAACAGCTGCTCTTTTAACACTTGCTTCTTTATAACGACTTCAAATTTTTAAAAAATCACTTTACCACCGCATTCTAGACATGTTAAGGAAGCAATTGATGGAAGTTTTTTTTTGAACCCATCACATGGGTGAACCCGTTAACAATTACAGTAGAACGTCGTTTATCCGAATCAATTGGGACCGGACACAGTTCGGTTACACGATTGTTTGGATAACCCAAAACCAAATGCGATCCATGCAATATATGATACTGGACACCATACAAATATTGAAAATCATCACATGGGGGAAGCATGCTTGAAGAGAAAGCAAAATAGGGGCAAAATGTTGCAATTTTACCTTGATTGTGGAAAATAATCACTTATTTTTCGCTGTACGATTGTACACCTTCGTCTTTTCAATGCAAGGTCTCTGATTCTCATCATCAGCAGTAGTTGAGAAGAATAGCACTCTGATTGTTGTTCGTACCACTCCATAGCTGTCTCTAACGCATAAAAAGGCGTCAGAATTTGCTACTTCCGTGGTTGTTGTCCTCGTCTTCATCCGTTTCATCGTCCGCAGGTCGGATTCTTCTTGCACGGAAGTCACAATCTCGTCATCCTTTAGCATTTGAAATCCACAGTCTTCTGCATCGCATGCCATCCAGGTTTCTACATCAACAAAACTCAACAAAAGAGCACGCATACACCCCTCACTTGGAAACAAACTGACCTAATATTCCGCGCAGATGTTAACCAAACCACACAGCTGTGAAATTCCCCAAATATTCCTCACCTTGGATTTTCCCGTCACTTTTGGCCTCACAAGAAACAAATGTTGAACATTGCATTGTTCGAAAACGAATCCGGACTTTGGTTCGGATATTTGACGCTCCGGATAACAAACATTCGGATAAACGACGTTCTACTCTACTCAACTTTTCTTCATCTTCAACAGTCCTCTTCGATTGCTCTGCTGGTCGTTCCACAACAATGAATACTTTATCAAACATGCGTTTTTTCATTAAGTGTTTTTAAGTGTTTAAAATTATCATACACACATAACTTCTCCCACGTTGCGTGCAAAATCTCACAACTGATTTCTAATTCTAATCTCTTTTTTTCTGTGAGATAAAACACATAATATAAATAAAACTGTTAAGAAGTAACATTTTAAACATGTGAGGTGAATCGAATGAACTGATAGTAGAAATAAGCAAGTGTATCTAATAGAAGAGCTATTATTTAACCATTAAGACGTATAAATAAAACGCCCAATCCTCACACAATGTATTAAAATCCTTGGCCTTATGCACATGAATATCGTGCCATCTGTAATAATGGTATTAAGAACAACATTATTTATCGATTAAGGGTGCAACATTTGGAAAATTTTCCATTACCGATCCCCTGTTTAGAATAAGTATGAGGAATAAGAATTAAATCCCGTTTTTTTTAGTGAGAAAATTCACGTGAAATCATAATTATATATTTCTATTTCCATGAGATTTTGAAGGTCAAGTACTTTGTTACAATACAGTGAATTTTTCAAAGAAATTTTGTATTCATTTTTATTTTATCAAAATTGAGATGTGTTCTTTTTTTACAAACGAATATGGGATTTACTATTACTTATCTTCACTTAATATCTAAACTACTGCAGATTATAATAATCCGTCTGCCTGCCGCGACTTGAAATGTCTCAAGCCTCTAACAAAAACTTGAAAAAAATTACATAGGGTGGAAAACTGTTTATTTAAGAGAGATAACATTCCTTATGAACTTAAAGAGCTGTAATTTTAGAATTATAACTATGTTTTTCAAAATCCAGATATAATACAAGGAATAAATGACTTAAAAACCTAAGAGCATTGCGTATGTACATTTCAAGTTTCTTTCCAAAAAATAAAGTGCGCGTTATATAGCGAATACTCCTAAAAATTAAAAAATGCAGCTTGAAAGCATAGGTGCACCTTATACGCCAGATTTTACGGTACTTATTTTTATTTAGATAAAATGAATTTGTCTAGGTTATTTTATGGAATTTATTTGCAAAAACTTTAATTGTTTCAGTATTCACTATTAGTTTGGTATGCTCATTACATTGGATGCAGAACTTTCTATAAATACGTTGATCTCTCTGTTTAACTGTTATGTCCTTCCATTTCCATATAATTTTCCAAAGATTATTGTTGTTGTTTCAAATCCCCTTGGAGCAGGAAAGCCTACACCATTTGACCTTTCCGCATAAGAATGTCACCAAGCAGGTCTTGATCTCCAAACAGCTGTCCCAGGGAAATGTACCAGCAGTCCAGAAGATGAGAAGGAGAAGCAGGGACAGGTAAAGAAAGACTTTACCCCCTGCTTAAAGGTCATACCACGCAGGTGACCACTTCTAAGGAGCGCCAAGGCTGTTTGAAGAGCTCTGGATCCCTTGCACTGTAACGATAAACCAGGACTCTTAGCTGCGTACCAGTGGTGAGCAGGAGGCTTTCGCCAAGTCAGATTCATTTTAGCTTTGTGGAGGGAATGAATTTCAGAGTGGCTCAAGACAGAAGAACTGGGGTTAGGGAGATCACAACCCCTTCCAGCCAGCTCATCAGCTGCCTCGTTCCCAGGCGCACCCACATGCGATGGTATCCACTGAAGACACACTTGTTTCCTCTGATTAAGCCTAGAAAATTTGGATATAATATCTAGACCACTGCTGTCCATGATCTTTGGCCAATTCTTCAGATATTGGATGGAGCTTCTGCTGTCTGTCAGTATCCATATAGTGCCCTTATTAGAGTTGAGAGCGTGATCGAGAGCACCACTGATAGCGATGAGTTCCGATCTAAAGACGAAACAGTGGTCAGAATTCCTGATGCTGATTTTGACATCACTTCCGGGAGTGTTACTAAATATACCACTCCCTGCTCTACCCGTATCCGAACGACTACCATCTGTATAAATAATCAAGGCTTGATCGGGTATGTCATTAATGACTTCAAGTGCCAGTTGTCTGAGTAAAAATACATGTCATATAAAAAAAAAAAAAAAAAAAAAAAAAAAAAAAAAAAATACACAACATTCGTATACTTTTCAACAGAGAAAAAGAAATCATTAATTAATGAAATGAAAAAAAAAAAAAAAAAAAAAAAAAAAAAAAAAAAAAAAAAAAAAAAAAAAAAAAAAAAAAAAAAAAAAAAAAAAAAAAAAAAAAAAAAAAAAAAAAAAAAAAAAAAAAAAAAAAAAAAAATAAAAAAAAGAATTTTTTGTGTGATTTTTAGATTTATTCAGTATATTTTTTCAAAAATGCAAAATAAGAAGAAAAAGAAATTATTATTAGTAAAAAGAAAAAAATGGTAAAAATTTACAAAAATTACATAAATGGGGCCCATTCTGAACAAAAAGTTTACGAAAAAATTTTCCATTTTGCAATTTTGATTTGTTGCTTTGCTACTCATTTTTAAAATGACCTTCTGGAAAGAGATATTTTAATTTTTACAAAAACTATAGCATTTTTTCTTGGTTATTACATGAATTTGCTTAAAAGAAACAGTGATTATATTCACATAAAGGGCTGTAAAATTTGTAATAACACAGTGAATGATAAATCGGAAGGTTAAAACATTTATACTATTATACGGAACATACGCAAAAATTTTCCGTTTATTATTTTCAAAACATTTTGAGCAATCGTTGTCCCCGTTTAAGCAATTGCAAAAAAAGAAAGAAAAAAACTTACATTTCGAGTAAAACGAATTTTAAAGTATGATATCTTGTTTAAAGTAGTGGCATCGACTTTTACTAAAACACTTGTAGTTTTTGTTCTAGTGAATGGGAAATAATAATCTTAGTATTTTTATAAAGCTAATAAGATGGTCTATAAAATAATATCATAAAAAAATTTGTCAGTTTTTGGCAAAATTCACGATTTTAGGGTAGTCGGATACCTTAAGCTTCACATTTGACTCTTTGATTAGCTGAACTTTCTAAAGTTGTTGGGTTGATCAATGCTACATGTAGTTATATTATTTCTTAGCATAAAATTTAATGTTACATTTTTTAATATTGATATATATAGATTGATATTGTTTATATTAAGGTTAAAAGTATTTAATTATTAAGCTATTTTAGCATAAATAACACTGTGCAGTCATTATCAGTAATTTAAAAATCGAAATCTAAAATTCACAGTCAGTGGAGTTAAAATTTCTTTCTCTCTCTCTCTCTCTCTTTCATCCTCTCTATTTCTGCCTTCCTCTCTTTCTCACTCTCTACGTTTGTAATGGTTTCACTGGAATCAAACAAGATGCAAGGACATCTTTATCTGGCTGCAGTTAATTAATTAAAGAAATTTTTTTAGCTCTGCAATTTAGTGTAGAACACACTCAAAGCAAAACGCAACAACACAAACACACTCAAGGTTATGACGATAGACAAACGCTTTCTTTTCTCTGATTCCAGAGACCTCAGCGTTTATTGTTTTTCTTACTGGAAGCATCTTGTATTTTCGAACATCATACGATTTTTGGTGTTTAATACACTGATTGGTCAGATTCGAAGACTGATGCAATTTTGCATTATCTTACTTTAAAATGTGTCAACATGGTAATTTTTGAGGCGATAAGATTATGGTTAGAATTGTACCAGTTTAGTGGGTAAACTAGATTAATTAACACGCAGTGTCTTAGGGGCTCAAGAGTATCACAGATATAAAAAAATATCTCGAAAGAAAATTTAAATGGGCAATTATCTACACTGGGTGGCGAAATTATTATGACCACCTGACGCTTATGCGGAGATCCGCCATAACGTCACGCTATTGTAAGGGATGGCAGGAATAGTGAAGCATTAGCTGCACTGTGTTGCTTGCGAAGAAATGGTGATAAAATATGATTGGAGATAAAACAATGAAATGGGGATGCAACTGTTAGGCGCTCAAAGAGTCAGAACCAGTATCAGCAAAATGGGTGCACTTGTGAGGTGTTCGAGATCAACAATTATTACTGTTTACAGAAAGAGGATTTACCAAGTAGCAAACCGCGTCTCAAGATTAGGTTTGTGGTATATTGAACATTCACTCAAAGACTACTTAACATTCACTCGGCAGCAAAATTGCATAAATTGTCCAGTTCAACAATCGAGTAAGTGCGCATCAAATTGTGGGAAATCGAATCAATGAGCAACTACGAACATTTCTGAACGAGTTTTTGCAGGCACGTTACATGGATAGACTATAGTAGCAGACGACTTGTTCGAAAGCCTCTACTGTCGACCTTGAACAACAGCAGACGTCCCCAGTTTGCAAAAGAGAGCTGGACAGCAAATGACTGGATAAGGATCATGTGCCCAGTTATATTCTTATTTTTAATTTCGTCTTCCAGATGTCAGGATGCGAATATGGAGAAGACAGAATGAAAGGATGGACCCCTCCTGCGTTTCCGAAACTCTTCAAGCTGGTGGAGGCAATATTATAATTTTTTTTGAGACTCTAGGTAGACTCCTTGTGCGCCAACAAGTATAACACAAGGGTTACAAACGTAAGTCAATACTCAATCAATAGTGGTAGGAAGTTTTAAGTACAGGGATACAAGCACAAAGGGGAATCAAAAGGTAAAAGAAACAAAAATGAATGCAAATACAATAAACACAGAACAAAATACAAGAATGCTCACATGAAAAAACGGAGACGTTCATTAATTAAAATTATACAATGGTGAAGGTTTGGAAGCACAATGTGATCAGAATAAGATTTTCAAAGTACAAATGCATAAAAAGCATACATACACACAAATAATTAAAAATATACACAGACATATACATATATATATATACGCACTTGCAAATATACACATATACATACACGTACAGTAAATGTTGGCAAACACACAAAAAAATAATAATGAAAATTTTAAAATATTTTAAATTTGCAATCTAAACAATACAAGAAAATATGCTATTAATATATGCACAAAACGATGTAAAATTATTATATTATAGTTTGAACGATGTTTTATTGGCCTTTCATGTGGGAAAAAGTCTGAATGACCAAGAGTACTTAAGTGTTACCACACACGAAGTACATCTGTACCGTTATGTTAACTGTACTGGAAGTACTGTTATGTTAACGATGCAACTGGATGGATATAGATGGATAATTTCAGTAAGACAATACTCCCTGCTGGCATTGTCCTCTGATGGTTCGAAGAGTATGGCAGACACCTAACTTTGCTTAGAAGGCCTGCACAATCCCCAGATCTCAATCCAATAAAAATCTGCTAGATGAAATCGAACAGATTATCAGGCAGATGGACACAGTACCATCCAATTTGAAGGTATCGAAAAGTGTAATGCATTGGACATGGTTTAAAATCTTCATACCACCTACCAACATCTCATAAAGTTCATGCTAAGAAGAATTCATACAAGATTAAAGGCAAAAGAAGGTCCAACCTTGTATTAAAGGAGTCATAATAATTTGTCCACTTAGTATATATATATATAATGTAACTGTTAAAATAATAGTCATTTTGAGAATCCTTTGCTTAAATAAGCATCGTGTTTCATAATTATCTCTTTAAGTTCGTATTTAAAAATTATCATTTCTTAACATATTTAACAATTTTTCATTATTATTATAATCGACGTCTTTTTATTTCCTTCGTATTAAAACTAGGATTGCATTAAAAATAAGCATTTTTATTTCGATGCATTCATTTCATCACCCACACACAAAGCCATCGACAAACATTTCCTTCAACTTCCTATATAATTCACATCTCTCTCATTATCTGCTTCACCCATTCACAGCTATGGGTACCTAATAACACCGAATATTACGCCACAAAACATGGGGAAATCAACTCTATCCCTCTTCATATATAGACATTAAGGGCGGAGGGTGGTCCAACATTGTGTACCCTAACAGCGGGGGTAAACACCAACCTTTCTTTGTAATCCTGTGTCCATATGACGAGTTGAAAGGCCACCGGATAACAATCTGTCATTTACGGATATAATAGCTCTTTGATGGTGTCTTGCGTATCGACTTGGTTTTGTTACAATAGGCTTGTAGTCATCAAACAAGTTGGCGTGCTCTTGTGCCATAACTTGCCCAATGGCTTTTGTAACTCAGAAACTTACTTTTGATGAATGGGGTATTGAGAGTTACGGCTCGTCTTGGAGTTTTGAAGACATAGATGAATATGGACAAGAGGTCTTTGAAGTTGGTTATAGATTGGAAGAATTGTGAACAATATTTGAATGAATTGTGCATAATCATTGTGCGATGTTGCTCGTAATAACTACCAGTAGAGTTTGGAAAAGATAATTTTTAATTAATTTCCGCTTAAAATTATAAGATCTGAAAAGTTAAAAAACCATAAATGTTGAGAGAAATATTTAAACAATATGTTTAAGTCTTAAGTACAATAGACACTTTCATCAATATTTTTCTGATAGTTTAAATATAAAAAAAATGATGTTCATAGATTCAGTGGAGTTTATTTTTAATAGATTTTACACGTTTTTTTTTCATTGTATTGTACAATGTTACTTAATGCAGTTCTTTGTAACTCTTTACATTCTTAAAGCTACTGCCATACAATAATGAGCTAAAAATTAAAACCAAAAAGAGGGAAAATGCAACTCAATTAAAAGTTATGTTAATTAGAACTTCAGAAAATCGTAAGGAACCATGACTATTATGAATAGTTAAAGATTTACTATAAAACTGCTTTTATTAATCTGGAGAGAGTTACATAATAATTTTGTAATAGTCCCACATTAAAAAAAAATCTAAGCCATTTCATTTCTACAGTTCATTTTCACGTCAAAATATTTTATTGGAGATGCGAACAATGTATTTATTATTTAGAATTTCGAAATAAAAATATATAATTATTTAAAGAGAGTAAATAAATAAATAATACTAATTCAAATTAGAAGATATTTATAAATCTGAATTATTATTGTCGAAGATATCAACACATGAATTCCCACAAATTGATTAAATGTAAAATTAATTATTTGGTCTTTGTATCATTTAATAAAAGTAGGAATTTTGCTAAGAAAGCATATTAGTTGTCTGAGTAACATTCTTTAACCTATTACAACCCTCATTGGCCCACACAAGGAGGGGGGGGATCTCGGAACCACCGTCACCGCTTTTTTTCGATTGATTATAATTCTATGTATATAATGCGTAAAATTTTATTTGTATTTTTAATTAATAATTCATTTTATTAATTAATGAATATCACTGCAAATTATTAAAAAAAATATTGCAGACCATATACTATTGCAGGCCTGTCAAACTCTTATGATATAACTGGTCGCAAGTTCAAATTTAAAACAAGTTGAGGGCCACATGTTTTTAATGCTAAGAAAAAATAATTAATATATTCGAAGTAAATGTATGCAATTTGTTTAGTAATAGGGGCAAAAAGGAAAATTAAAAAAACGTTAAGCGAATTCTATCTATTTAGCTTTACATATTTACGTCAGTTTGTTATTTTATTATATATTAAATATTATGTGCCGATATATTGATTTTGCCGCTAAAATGTTCTCTGCGGACCTCTGGCCATGAGTTTGACACCCCTGTACTATTAAGTATCAAAAGAGGAATGCTAAATATATATATATACTACTTTTCCCCTCAAAAATATTTCATTTAATAAGGAAGGCGGAATATTTCGCTTCTGGTTGCGTGCGTAAGTGATTTCTACATTCAGGTCTCTGCTTTGATGTGGACAGATGAGTTGCGGTTGCAGTCATAACAGCGCGTTGGGAAGAGCCTGGGGATGAGAAACAATATGGCTCATTTCTGTTCGGGAAACACCCCATCCCCCCGACGTTCTTTCCATGGTTTCCCAATCCCTCTTTCCCCATTTTCTCAACTCAACTTTAGTTGAATCGACGTACATAGATTTCTGCTAATTTGGATGAAAGCCAGATCATCTGATGATCTAGGTTGCGAATGCCTTTTAGCTGACATTTGTATTGTTGACATAATAAGATATTATGCAAATTAAAATATAGATACCTCAAAACTATATCATATTAAATTTTTTGTTGTTGTTTTAAATAATTCATATTTAAAACATAGCGGATGTTGTGCTGTTTTTCCCATCCGTTGTGCTTTGTGCAGTTAGTAAGGATAACGCTCTCTCCTCCGAGTAAGGAATTTCAAATGGAGACATTTTTATACCTAAGAAACTGATTACAAGATTATGATTATTTTTGCTTACTTATTGATTACATGATTATTTGTTACGGCCACTTATAACAGAGCTTTATTTTCATTTTCTGATTGAATTTTGTTGCAGACAGTTTATTGTGTGCTTTTATTAATATTATTTTTACTATTATTTTAATAACAAAAAAACCAATGGCTTAGTGGAGTATAAATAGTTGTTCTTGCAGCATAATTTCAGATTTATAAATTTATTTTATTTACAATTTGAAATTGTATTAATGGACTCAGTTTTCATATTCTTTTTATTTGTTTATTGATATAAGCTCAACCTAAAAGTTTTACAATTTTTTGTATTATTTTATTTGCTTTTAATATTTTATTGGACTTGAGAAAGATTAATGCTAAACCGCAAAAACAAAGCATATAGTAGTGTGATGGGTGCCTTTTTTATGAATAATTTTACATCGTTAACTATTTTAAGAATTATTTCGCAATCTATGCTTAACTTAGCTGAGCACTAGATTTCCTGAGATTACTTCTTTGTGAAAGTGGCTGGATACAATAGAATTAGCATGCAACCTAACTGAGAAAGTTTTGTAGAAACAAAGAATTTCTTTCTCAATTTTTCCATAAATTCTTGACTTAGTTCAGGAGTGCACGTATAAATGTATGACATAATTATTGTCTTGCGTAATAGTATGGATCGAAAAAAAATTCTGAATTTCAAAACCTACCTGCGTGAAAAAAATGTTCTCTGGTATAATATAGATGAAGGGAAATAAATCAAAAATTAATTTTTATGTTAAGTACTACTATAGGAGAAATGAATTTTGGGTATTTGAGTTTTTTTTTATATAGTAAAAAGTCAGTCATTTTTGTGAAAGTGAAGCAGGCATTTTAATGCTATTTAATTAATTGCAATGAGAGGACACCTTTTAAATAGTTACATCAGGTACATTGAAATCCTCTTTAGTGTTACTTTTTTTAAATAAAATACATTTTACGATTGTGTAAACTAAACTAATCTCAGTGGCGCAACAGCCCATGGGGGCCAAGGCCTACTGCACCCATCTCAGTATACGTGACCTTTGGGCGCTGAGACGTATGAGCAGATGTCCCGTTTAGGTGGTCAGTCTGAAGCGAAACCCCAGTGGTTTGTCCTCAAGCAAGCTTGGTACTCATTTATTAACCCACTGAAACGATGAAGAGCTGAGTCAACCTTGCCCAGTCCGAGGATAGAACACCGGATACGATAGTGCGGAAGACGGAAAAGTTTGAATCAGACTGATTCGACAGCGTGGGTAAAGAGAGCTGTGGTTACGAAATGTTGCAATGTACATTTGATATACTCATACAACTCAGTACTTATTTATCAATACTTTTGGTTATTTATATAGTAGAAAAATAATTTTATTTTGAGTCTGAAATCATCTTAGTAAAATAAGTTTTTTTCCATTGTTTCAAAAATTCAACCCCTTTGTGACAATATTAAATTTTGAAGTTATTTATTTAAACTTATTTTTTTCCTAATCTCCATACCATGAAAAATATTTCCACCTAAGTGGTTCCGATTAATAATGATTTTTTTCCTCCATATAACCACTTATTGAGTAATCATTGCTTAAGGTTATTCCTATTTGAGCTTTTTTAAGGTGTAATTTAGTTTATAATAAAATTTAAAGGGGAAGAATGAAATAATTTCAATTTTTTTCAATGAGTTCATTAATAATTTTATTTGGTGAAAATTTATAATGTTTTTTTATTGCAGCGTACAGCATTGAATCCGAAAGAAAAAGAACATTAAGAATTCTTAGAATGTTCAACGCAAATGCGATGCTCTACTTTAAAACAACAACTATTACTTTTTAAGGTCCATAAAATACAAAGAAACCAAAAGTTTATTTGTCGAAAACGTTAAACATCAGGTTCCGTTTTTAGACTATTCTTTTATATTTTTCAAGTGTGTCTCTTTCTTAATTTTTTTCCCCATCCTATACTTACAGTATGTGGGTTAATGGTTATTTTTCTCGAAAAACATCGTCTTGACAAGACACGAGCTTTGACAGTTTTTCATGGCGTTCTACAAACTCGGCAAAGAAACACATGGAGGCGTCCACAAATACACAAAAGAAAATAAATGATAACAAAAACTATAAGATACTTACAGACGTATTTCATTTGTTCCAAGTCTACCCCATCATACACCCTCCTTTCCGAGCAGACGATTTTTTATTGTGCCTTCAACCGATCAGATGGGGGCGTAGCATAGGTTCATGTTTTCGTCAGAAGGGAGTTCTACTAAATGCAAAAGATGTAGTAGTCATCGGGGGAATGCGATTTTAGGGGGTCTTTTTAGACCAAGTAATTAGGTTTTCTAGGTAACTTATTTTATTTTATTTCATTTTTTTTCCTATAGGAAGTTACGCGTATGACACCGATTCATTCCTCTCCTGATTTTCCCCCTAACTCTCTTCCCCCACATCTTTACTCATTTCACTTAAAATGATTTTTTTTTTATCGTTGTAGATTGTTCTGGGGCCTTTTGAGATAAATTACGTGAGTTTTTTCATCTAGTGTTCTAGTTTTTGCGTTTTTTAGCATAAAACATCTTCACTAATCACTCCATTGCGAACAAAAATTTTAAGATATAAAACTGATGTTAATTTTGTGTGTTTTCACACAAAATAGATAATTTTTATGTAACCAAAATTTTAAAAAATATTTTTTCTACTATTAAACCTAAAACTTCTAAATACAGGAAACTTAAGTACTGAAATTTTCAATTCTGAAAACTACATGTCATATTATAGCTATTTTAATGTACGTAACCTATGTAAGGTAAAACTCTCAATTTCAGACACTAAAAATTCTTTTTCTGACAAAAAACATGACAAAACAGAATAAGAATTTTTAAAAGTATTAAGATACTCTTAACTTACTAGACACGAAATTAACTTGTTATCACAGCATTTAAATTACGGAATGTTGAATCAGGGTAGTTAAATAATACAGATGTAAACTTCCTTCAATATTCAAATCGATTTTAAAAAACAATGGAGCTATGTCATAGGTTAAAAAGCCTCAAATTTATCGCTTCAAAATCCTTTTGCACAAAACGGTCTAAGAACCTTATAGTCCTTTTTCCCTCGAAAACTAACTTACAATACTCTAAATCTTGGGAAGAATGAGAAAATCCTGACTTGAGATAAGGAGAATAATGATTAAATTAATGGAAATGGGTTCCAATTCAAGTTGTTACTGCTCTGATTCAAGAGCTTTGAAAACTACTCTTTGTACATTTGAAATTAAATCAATATCAACTAATACAAAATGAAGCTCAATTAATTCTATTCATTGATAGCCATTCTAAACTATCCTTTTGATTATGATGAATATGAGAACATGGACATACGGAAAATTAGAAGTTGCAGTTCACTTCCATTCTTAGCATTTTTGAATAAATGATATTTAAGAAATGAACATGAGTTGGCTCAAAAAATAATTATAATAATAATAGAACCAATAGAATAAAATTGTTCCAAATGAATCAAACAAATAATACCATAACACAGAAAAAAGAAATAGCCTCACCATTTAATTATTATTCTAAATAATAAGGCTCGTCTCCAATAGCCTTAGCGTAGCTTCGAGTGCTCAAATAAAACTAATGTGGATTTTCAGTAGTTAAATTCTGGACTTTTAAAACACAGTTTTTAAAAAACATCTTTCTAATTAATATTAAAAATAAAAAGATTAAATACATAGAGAATTGTGCTTATTCTAATTTTAAAGCCTATACGATTTTGTTGTATTCTTAAATAATGATTAAAACAGTAAACAAATGTGATGCATGGAGAAAGAGATTTTATTAATTTTCTATAAAAAAAATGAATGTTGAATTGCTCTGATATGAAAAAGCAAACCTTTCTTCTACCCCATTTCTGTTAATACATTCATCCTTTTAGACTTGTGCGAACTACTATGCAGTCATTTACCGGCGGCAAGATAACAGTAAGAAATGTTTCATGGAGACAATTCTCCCATTTCAACCTATATTTAAAAGTAATTTGAAATTTATTTTTTACTTTTCAAGTGAATAGACTGAAATATAAAAGAACTGGTAAATAGTGTAGAAAAGGTGATTTCGATTTTTATCTTTTTCTGAAATACAAAAAGAAGAATAGTATAGGAGTAATATATTTAAAATTTCTGTATACAGCATTCTTTATGAGAAGTAGAGGGACGGGGTTTACTACAATCCCATCTTCTCAGTGGCGTAGCTAGGTATCCAAAGACACTGGTGCTAAAAAGAAATGAGAGCCCTATCTTGGTTGGATTTCATCAAGTAAAAATATTTGAATATTTTAAATATACAAAGCTACAACTTTTGTTTTCTTTCTTGGCATTGTTTGCGCTTAAATGCACACCATTGGGGTCTTTTTATATCTCTAATTTCAGTTTTATAATTTATGCAATACATTTCATATGTGCTTGAGTACTTACTGACGTTAAAAGGAAGGAGATACGTAATGCTAGGCTACAAAATGACGTTGGGGAATACCTGGTTATATATTTGTGAAGATCGAACTCGCCCACTAGAGGGCTTACATCTACAAAATGGTCCACAGAGATAGACAGGGAAAATGCAAGAAATACAATACAATATTATTATAATTATGTTTTTTTAAAAAAACACACCTCGGCAAAAGAGCACAGGAAGGGGGACAAAAATATATCAGTTTATTGCAGATACAAGAAGATTGGGAAATATTGAAACATTATGAATAATATTGTTATTACAAATATAATGTAACTAGGAAGGAATTGCCTTTTATGTAGGTTTTTTAAGATTTTATAATAAATATAGTAAGATTTTTCATGGAACTTTCAAATAACAATTTAAAGAAAAATGAAAAAATTTGAAAATTATACAAACTTTTCAATAAGTAAAGTTCGCAACACTTTACAAACAATGGAAAGAATTTAGGGGAATACCCTACAAGTTCAAAATTATTTTCAACTTAATTGCCGGCCGCAGTAGCCGAATGGTCAAGGGTATCAGATCATGGCTGGCATGTCACGAGTTCGATCCCAGTACCACTAAAGACCCGCCGTGTAACGAAGAGATGCATGTTAAATCTGTCGAGAGCTCAAACGTCCTACCGTTTGGTGTGGTAGTTAAGAGAGGGGGTGCAGCTTATGTGTCGTCCTCGTCACTTGACCATGGCTCAAAATTACGTGGTCCGTCACCAAAAGCCCTAGTGTAGGTGAACAGTGCAACGTTAATATTCACTCACTCAACCGAGTTGCCATGATTATAGTTATGTTTTGCAACCTTTTTATATTTATATCTTAAATTTGAGAGAAATTATAGGAAGTTCGGTTGGCTTGGTGGTGGGTGTCCGAGGGTCCCCCTGAGCCTAAGGGCTCCGGTGCACGGCACCGTCTAGTCTTTGGTAGCTACGCCCTTCATCTTCTCCCACTAACATATCTACTCCTCTAACCGGTAGCGTTCGAAAGATGTTTCTGTTTCAGCTATCTTGCTAGGTTCTTAATTAACCCAAAAAATTGTCATCTCAAAATTCTAGTTGCCTTATAATTTTTTTCTATAGGGAGTTGTGCAATAGTTTTTTCTTCAACTTTTATCAACGAGCTTTAAAAGAATTTTTTTAATAAAAACGATAAATTATATAGATCTTATTTTTTTTAATAATAATACTAAAATATATTAGTAACTCCTAGAAGACGATAATACTTCCATCAAAGACATATAAAATTAATAAATTTCATGTGATGCATTTCATAATCATTATAAAAATACAACTTCCTTTCATATGTGAAAAGGAAAATAAACTGAACTCATTATTAAGGTAGTAAATTATAAAATAAATACATTAAATAAAAATGCATTGATTTAATCCGAACAGCTTTTTACCAAACTTCAAGTTTAAAAAAATTTAATTTTTTTTTTCTTCTTCATTCTTTTTTCTCTCGCTTTTACTTAGGTTTAAAACAAACCACCCTCTAATTTAGAAATTTGAAAGTTTAACGAAACAATTCGGCAAAAGGGATAAATGAAACTCAGGGGTGGATTTTAAATTTCATCAAGGGGGTAAAAACAAGGAAGCATTGCACAGAAAATCCCAACTGCAACCAAAAAGAGGGGAGGGAAACAATCAAATCACTTCCTCTCCACACTACCTTTAATAGCTTAACTCAAGTTATTCCAGCCCGATCCTCAGCCCACCCCCTACTCCCTAAACCCTAGGCCGACCCCAGTAGAAAGTAGAAGTAATACATCATTCAGTGAAGTCACTTTAACCTAGTTAAAGAAGGCAACTTGATTCTTTTCCTTGGGAGTCTCGTTAGCTTGCTTTGGTGGGGTAAAAGGAATGATGACAAAATCTATTTCCGTATGGGAAAGAGGTATTTCTCGAAGAAAGGGTTACTATATATACCGAGCATTTAAGGGGTATGTTCAGGATCCAGAATCTTTAACTGTACGAAATTAAATTGTTATATGAGTTTATGTTTTATACTAATTGTGCATTCTGTATTATTTTTGTAAGGGAAAGTAAAATTGATGAAAAATTTACTTTACGACTAAGATTCAGAAAATGTTTTTGTATTGAAACTGTTTTACTATTAATTACATGCTCTAATTTTGCAACCTAAAAATATCTTTGGGTGTATTCAAATATTTTCCTATGCTTAATATATGCTCAATACATGTCCTCTACATTTTACAGTCAATTTTTACCTGCGATTTGCCAAAGTAAAAAAAAAATTAATTCTGTTCCAGCATATTGTTAAATTTAAGGATGCAGAACGATAAAAATATACGAATTACAAGTGCACATGAACTTAAAATAATTATTTCACAATGACTTACGAAGCTTGAGACTCAAGATTAGCTTTCCATTTTTCCATTTACTCAGATACAGAATCGCATAAAAGGGGGGGGGGATGAGAGAATGTAACGTAAATGAACGCTGGAACTATAACAAAAAAATGTTCAATGCCAATGTATCACATTACACTTACACTGCAACAGGTGGTCTTTTTTTTGTTGCAATAACTCTGCGAGAAATCATCTGAGGGACAGCATTTTGTATTTAAACGATGACGAAAGCATAGTTAAAAATAAATACGATACATATAGCTTGGAATAAAACAAAAAAAAGTCTTTATTGAACTCATAGTATCATTACACATGATTGTCTGCCCAAGAGAAAGAGCAACAAGCAGATATCCTTTAGTATGGGATATGCCCTCCCCCCTTACTTCAATGGTTGCTTCGCACCATCTCTCCATACTTAGCACCAGATTGTCCAAAAATTCTTGAGGTAAGAGAGTGAGTGCCCTTCCTCAATTACCATCTGTATCAGTTGTTGGGGATTCTTCGGAGGATGTAATCGTGCAGCAAAGAGGTCTCTCCTAGACATCCCACACATCCTATGGAATTCAAATCAGGGAGAAAAACTGGCCAATCCAATCGAGAAAAAAAATATCTTTACTTTCCAGTAGCTGCTGAACTTAAGCAGTCTAGTGTGGCCATCCATTGTTATCCATAAAAACGAAATCTGGTCCAATAGCACTTCTTAACAGACACACATGAGGAAGAAACACCTTACAATAGCGATCTCCAGTTTCAGAATCTCGGTCGAAAACGTGGAGCTCAGCATAATGCCTCTCCAGATGTCAACTCTAGAAACACCATAACGGTCTCTTTCCGTGATGTTACTGGGATAAACCGTGTTTTCCTAACTCTCCCCCAAATTAATTGACATTTAGAATCACTTGTGCCACTGAAACGACTCTCATGCGTATAAAGGACACGACTCCACTGATGAGATGTCCAGCTTTTGTGCTCCTTACAACATTCTAAGCGGTGCCACCGATGGACAACTTTCAAAGGGATGCAACGTTCAAGACGATGGGTGAATATGCCAGCTTTGTGAAAACGCCTGGAAACATTAAACCGCTACACTTGTCGCCCTGTTGCTGTACACAGTTGCTGAGCAATGGCGCTTGCTGATGTCATGGGAATATGAGAGTTGCTTGGGTTCAGCTTTACCTTAGCTTTACATCTCAGCTTACCTTTTCATTTTTGACGCCCACAGAGCGAACAGAATCGCCAGAGGGGTTATTTTCTTCTTCAAAGAGGATTGTATATTCTTCTCTTACACCCTGAAGCGAAACAGCTACACATCCGACACTGTTACGCCTCTTTTTTTTTCTTCTCCAACAGCCAGAGGCGAATAGATTCACCAGATAGCATTCTCTTCACAGTGATATATAGAAGGAATACGGGAATACTTTTGATAGCCATCCATTCTTTAGTTCCCTCGCACAAGTGGCCGTGATACACGCATGGAAAGGAGTGTCAGATTTTTTATACATTCCAAGGAGTGTATTCTCAGTGTGGAAGTGAAAGGTCGATTGAAAAGCCTTCCATGTGGTTTAAAAGGTGTGGCGACGTAGAGGATCTTAGTAGAGACAGATTGTTGTCTCAGAAGGACCAATTATGGCCGGGACCAAGACAAAGGATGCCGGGTGAAGACTCAAGTTCCTGCCAATCAGAAATTATTGGAGGAGTGAAAAAGGCCTACCCAGGGATTTAAAGAGAAGATGTTCGGAAAGTAACAAGGAAGTTTTTGCAATACCTGTAATAGGCTGCGTGGCAGAGAGAGATGCAGGGATAGTAAACCTGTTAAAGCGATAGTTAACCAGTGAGTTCTGCTGTAGGAGTGAATGCTGCGGGGGCACTCTGGCACTAGATTCTTCAAACTTACACACTATGCTAATGTAAGGAATTTGAGCCTCGATAAATTTAACGTGCCTCAATCCACTACATCAGCGGTCGCCAAACTTTTTGACCTCACGGACCAATAATTTCATAATTTAAATCCCGCGGACTACTAATAGGATTTTTTAAGTGTTAAATATATTTATAAAAATATATTTAACACTTAATCTTTCTCGTTGGATAACTGTTGGGGATATGACAAGCCTAAATATTCTGAATGTTGTGGGTCGACTTTCTTCTAGACACTGCATATACTTTCAATGGGTCCCCTCCCATATTGAATTGAATGGTAACGAGATAGCAGATAGTTTGACCAAGTCTGCCACTGCTGACACTTTGCTGGGTGATACTTGTCTAACTTTTGCTGAACTCTCCTCTATTAAAAGGTTTGAATTGAGTGCATTTTGGAGATACCCCCAGCTCACCCTTGATATTTTGGGGGAAAACTTCGTTGGTGTCGCCAACTTAATATTCCTAGGTATCAGCAGACGGCTCTGTCGAGCTTTTTTAGTGGCCACATCAAGTCTCTGACTTTTCAACAGAGCCGGAAAGTCTTCCTAGAATGTCCTAAGTGCAAGGCTGATCAGGCCTCTCCCAGTAATATTCTGAATTGCTTGAGTTTTTCATATGACGAGGTTTTAGGAAATGCTATCTTATTTCTGGGTTATTTGGAGATTTTTGGTTTTATGGAGATGGGTGTAGCTGAGCTATACCATCTGGAATAAGAAACAACAACATAAAACAATTATGATCTAAGAACTTATAAAATGTGCCTAGTTAATAAAATGAAACTATCAACTCTAACCAAATTATGAGAGCCTTATTAATAAACAATAATAAAATAAAGGAAATAAACAAAAACTGTAAAAACAAAACTATTAAAAAATATTTTAAGTTTATCAAACTTTTAGCATTATACACATTCCTAGTGTGATGGATGTTCCTGCTTACTTGAAATAAGATTATGGATATTTGGATCCAATGTTGTTACTGCAAGACGGAGAATTGCATTTTTTTGAAGCTGAGATCGATACCATGTTTTGATGGCTGTGACAGATGAAAAGGCCTTTTCACATAAATAAGTTGTGGAGAATTGAATCAGAATTTTCATCACCTGTCCACGAAGAAAAGGGTATTCATTTCTTATGGGAAACCAAAATTGAGATCTTGATAAGGATGAATGAAATTTAAAATTTGAAACTTTTTTCAGACGATAGGTCGATGAGGCTTTCTTTTAATACATGTTTCAAATATTATCCTGAATTTTCACTGTAAACGGAACTATTATCCACATATTACAATGTCTGGGACCATTTTTCTTTGGGTAATAACGAGCAAAAGATTCTGTAAGTGATTCCAAGTACTTTTTAACCAGGGTTACTACCTGCTGATTAACATCACGTATTCAGCAACATTAGAAATGCTTCAACTGATATACATATGCGACATATAGAAGAGTGAAACATTAGAAGAGTGTGAAACGAGACATTGACAAGACAATGCAGCTACAGCAGTACGACTTATTTACCGTGGTATTATTTTATGAAGTAGCGTTTTTATAACTTTTCACGTATTGTGATGAATTCAATTATGCTTCAATGCATCTCAAAATATAACTTAACGTGATGAGTAAGTATATTCCACACTTTTCTGGGGACCAGCGAAATTTTCTCAAAGGACCACCACTTTGGCGACTGTTGCACTACATGATTCATCTTTAGTGACAATAGGATTTGAACCATTGAATTCATTGTAACAATGTTATAAAATCGTGAGTTCGCACCTAAGCCATTCTCTTAAAATGATTACACTAAATTTGAATGTTGTCATTACTGAAATGCTAACCAGAATCACCTCCCTGTTTCTGACTCTCGGTTAAAATATTTGAATATGTTATTAAGAGAATGAATCAGAATACCTCTCATAAAATTACGATACGTGTTCGCTGTATTAAAGAGGTCTTCAAATTAATCAGAAAAGGACAACCAAAAAATTTCGGTAAAGAAACAAATATATAATCCAGATTAGTCTTATTTTATTCGGTACCTGATGGGGAAAAAATGAAAGAAGAATTTTTAAGGTAGTCAGAAGAATTTAATTGGAGATTAGGAAAGAAATAAAAGAGAAGAAGTCAATTAAGGAGATAAATCTCATCTTTTGCAGTTTTAAAGTAATCTTTTTGTTTAAAGTATTTTGCTAATTTTGTTTTATTTTATATGTCAATAAACAAATTATAAAAAAAAATTAACTTTTGTTGTATTCAAAAGAAGAAGAAAAAATGGAAAATAGAAAGAGTGAATGAATGAAAGAAAAAAATAATTAACTTGACAAAGATTAAGATTTACTTTTGTACATATATGTTATATCTTGGAACAGTCATTGAAGGGATTTTGTAAATAAGGCATTGAATTCAAAAATGTTTCTAACTTGCATTTTTCCCTTTGTTACATACTTTCAGTGGTGCACACAATTAGGGAGTCTTCGGGTCCAGGCTCTCCTCCATAGCCCTTGATTTTTTTCGATTGATTTTCTTCTATGTATGTAGTACGTAAAATTTAATTAATGATTTGTTATAAATAATTAATTTTATTTATGAATGCTAATTATTTATTCAATAATTAATTTTTTACTGCCTTTTGTTCCCGAAAATTGACAAATCAAAAGAATATGCTGGGTGACGTATTGGAGCATGATACGAGAAGGGTGGACTTTCGATCATAGAGCCCCCCCCTCCCTTGAAAAATTCCTGTGAGCACTACTGCATACTCTTAATAACGCAACTTAAACAATATCTATGGGGGTATGGGGTTTGGGGGGAAAAATCACGTACAGTGCAGAATAATTAGTTATTTCAGAATTAATCTCAATTAAAGGGTTCCAGAATCTATGCAGTCCCCAACTCACTAATTTAAAAAGCAAAAGTATGGATTTAAAATGCCTTTAATTATTAATTTCTAATTTTCAATTGTTACCTCATAGAATCTCTGAAAAAAAGCTTAAGATTTATTGAGAAATTTAGTTTAAATATATTGTTCTTAGCTCCTCTTACATATGTTTAACATCCCCTTAGTAGAAATATATGAATGACCTTTTAATAGGTTAATCTCTATTTCTATAGCAATATGAGGCAAACAAAAACTACAATGTATCCGTGTGTATCATATATAATACATATACATTGTATATTATATACAATAACAGGGGGGGAGGAGGAGGAGGAGTTTAAACGCGTTAGAAATATTGACATACTTACGAAATAGTAAGCGTTCAATTTGAACAGCTTTAAAGTTGTTATAGATTGAAATTATTTTTGTGAAAATTATTAGATAAAGTGATTAAAATCATGCTTTTCTTTTGCCATTCATTATTTGTCTTGTAATAGTGACACAAATCTATATTTTCAAATTTACTCTCAAGTTTTATTTGTGTACCTATTTGAAATGCTCACATTTTTTAAAACTCAATTTTAGGAAAACATAAGAATATATTAAACCTTTCAGGGAAAACCCAAAAAGGCATAAAACAGTAAAATACTGTGAAGTAACAATATTTGGATTTAACTATACAAATCCCTTAATTCACGCACTGTCCCTAACCCCAACACTATACAAGGCACAATTATCCTGACTCACAACCCCAAATTTTAATCCTAACAAAAGCCCTTTTCCTCTGTACTGTCCAGACAGGAAATTCTGTGGTGCAGATAGAGTTAGCTCTCATGGATGCATTTCGGATATTTGGTCAGTCAGCTATCTCTTCTTTAGAAGGGGTTGACCGCTTCACTGACCACTGGCCGGAGTGATATCTCTTCGCGATGACCACTTTGGGATAAGCCTGTCTGGAATATGGCTATTATCTGAGTGACACATCTAGGCTGCTATGTCCGAAAAGGGTTGGTTATCTCTCCAACTATCTGTTGTTAATACTCTCAGAAATAGCCTTTGGTCTAGTTTTAGTTTGCTTCTGAGATCACAGAAGCCTGTAATAAATAGGTCTTTGGACACTATCTGTGTTATTTGAATTAGTTAAGCAGTAATAATATCATCCTCAATCCTTATTGAAAATAATTTTTGAAAAAAAAATAGTTTTTTATGTTATACATTTCACGAAAAAGTACTTTTTTACGATAATGATTAGTATTATCTGTAGTAATTGATCTGTAATGATTGATAGATATCCTTTGTCTAGCGTAATATGAAGTAATAGAATAATTAATTTTATTATTTCAGTAGTGATTTTTCCACCAATTTGTGCTGCGTTGTAATTGGTATTTCTTGTGAGAGAAACACTATAGTTGAAAATACTGGATCAATATACACCAGTGCTTCTCAAACTTTCAAAATTAGTGACCCAATTTTCATCGCCCTTCCCTTCTAATATAATGACAATGTATTGAATGCAATAATAATGTACTCTTCAACTATATCTACAATATGACCTTATTTAAAACCGTACAAATTATCAATGGAAGTATTAAATTTTGCATATGCTACTTTTAGTAATAAATATTTTTAGTTACTTTTTTGTAATAAAATAGTTATTATGTTACCTTTCATAGTTCAGAATGCATTTTGTTTTTTTCCTTTCAGTAAGTTAATAATAAATTGTTTAAATATAATCTTTCATTTTTGACTTTTTGATATGCCCGCGTCCCCCCCCCCCCCGCATAGGGTTATCATGTGCCCTATGGGGAGCATTCCACAATTTAAAAAACGCTGATATACATGCACATATAAAAAAAAATTATTTATCCTTTAATAGTAGTTTTAAACGAAAGACACTGAACAATTGCTTACACTGAGAAACATTGCAATATCGAACCTAAGATCTAGTGCAATTAAACAATGGGTATTACTAGATAAAAAATGAGCTAGAGAGTGTTTAAATTTTTCAGAGAAAAAATAATTTCTAAATTTAGCCACCATTCTACGTTAACCACTTCTTAAAATTGATTTATTTTCGTAGATCCAATTTGGCATATGCCGCATTATATTACACCTATCTCTCTTTTGTTGACTTCCTTTTTATTTGTTTGTTGACTTTGAATGTGACATACAATTTTACTTCTGTAATATGACCAATTTTAGACTATCCCAAAGAGGTAGAGATTGTATTTGCTTCTTAATCGTATTATTTTATTATTTTATTGGTGCATTTTTTACCATGTATATTATATTAGGTTTAGTAAATCATTCTGTTTACTTTGATGGAAGATTTTTTTTTTTTTTGTCATATGAACTGTAGATGACTGCACATTACTTTTATAGGAATTTTTAGAAACAAGAAGGAAAATAAATATTTATATAGGGTTACAATTCAGTAGAAGGTGACACCATGAAATGGCTCTCACGTTTGAGGACTTGCCTTGTCTGCAAAGGCTTGATTGCCAATATGCAACTCATTAGGGAGAAAAATAATAATACTTATTAAGAAAGGTCAATAGTCTGTAAAGGAATTTATTCATAAATTTTCTTTCTCTCTCACTTCTTCATCTTTTTAAACAAAAATAATGATTGAATCCTAAAATTGAAAACCTAATTGGATTAAATTACTTGATTACAAAATTTGACATAAATGATAAGAATAAAACCCATTCTCTTCTATACCACGCCGTGAAAAGACTTTGAAGCTAACTTTATTTGAGTGAGCATTAGCTCCTATTTCTCATAATATGAGTCTTTGGTGATGGAATTAAGTCTCAAAAGTGCAATAGCGTATATAAGGATGGATTTTGGGATACACCTCTTCCATAAACAGGGACGTCTTAAGACTACTTGAGGCCATGGGCCCCTATGCAAAAGTATGCTTGAGATCTTTAAAAGTAGAAAGTATACAGCATGCATTGTCAAATACTCGTTCAAACGGTAATTTGAATCAAATAGGTACGTACGTTGAATCAAATAGCACGACGTATTTTATGGTGCTCAAAAACCTAGGCACAAACCGGCTCAACTGATGGCCGCGTTTTGACTAAATGAGTTGGATGAATGTTTATGATATTAGGCCTTGGCCTAAACATGAACAATGGTCATCACATAATAATACAGTCTTGCCACTTTTGCCAATTGACATGCAGTTTGAAAATCCCTGTTTTTCGGAGAATATGTACGGGAATAATATTTGACCACATTAAAATTATCTGGATCATGATCGTATTAAGATGGAGTCAAGAACGAAACGAGCCCTCCCCCCCCCGAGAGCGAGGGCCTGGGCCCAGATGGTCCATGCCTTAAGACAGGGGTGGCCAACCCGCGGCACGCGCGCCACATTGTGGCACGCGGAAGTCGTAACTGTGGCACGCGAAGGCTTATTGAAAAATTACAAAAATTTTATGAAAATATTACTGAATTAATTGAAGTACAATAGAAACTTATCATAAAGATAATATGTAAAAAACAGAAATTTTCTGCATGAGATTTTAAAGGCACTATGCAAGATTTTTTCTTTTCTTCAGTATAGCGCCAAAAATGAGATCTTGCTCATTTACTTACAATTCCACGGCATTCTAAAGTTCCGAGAAAAGTGTTGAGTAGCGTGAGGCTAAAAACAAATTTTCTTTCACTGAATCTGCAAATCTTTCTTTAATTTAAATTCGGTCAGAATTTAGCTTTTATGCTGAATTTAGTTTATAGTATGGTCCATGATTCATATAAGTTCACGAATGTTGCAAATTTCTGTTATGTTATTTGCATATATAGGAAGAATTGTTGATAGTAGAAGTACTTATCTGACAAAGTAGCTTTTGAAGAGAGTAATTATCATGTCAAGATGATTGTTAGAATTGTAGCTAAATCGGCAAATTTTTCTAGTTCAGTGATTTAACTCTGTTTAGGAAGACGTAGCTTTTTTCTTTGCTAAAATTGTTTTTAGATTTTAAGTTAGAGTCTTAAAAGAATTTTAAGAATATTGAAACGTAATTAAATTTGTCTTAGAACAAATTTTTATTAATCTTCCAAGCTGTTGTTTGATTGTGGAATTTGTATCAGTTCCAAAGAATTAATTACCGTCACAAACCTGCAATGTTTCCGGCAAATTCTGTTGCAAATTTAGAACGGAATACAATAAGAAATCTTACAGGCACATCTTTGTCCAGAAGGAAATGCGAATAAAACCACTGTAAGGCTTCTTTTGAACTTTCTTTTTGCTTGCGCAGACAACTATTTCTGACAGAGGAGATGATAAAATGTAACCTAATTTCGCCCAAAATGTCGTGACAATGTCATTGGTTGATAAAATGCTTTGTTGTCGAATTACAGCATGTATGTATAATACATGGGAGGATGTAATCAATTGTTTGACACAAATTGCAAATATTTTTGTTACTTTGAAAGTGTATTACGACTGCGCATTAACACCTGTGCTTACCGAACAATAATTTTGTCTGTGGCTTCTTGATGTGCCACTATTTTAATACAGGTAAATTTTTTAGAAACAATGTAACTGAAGTATAATAGATGGATAAAGACTGTCCCAGATGAGCGCCTTCATGTCAGATTAAAGGTTTTGTTGTATTGCAAAATTATTGGAGAAGTTTTCAAGTACATGAAGCTTTTGAAGGCTTAACTGTCTTTCTGTGCATGGTGCGATGTATCAACATATGGCTGTTGACACAATATTTCTGCTTCCATAAAAGGGATGCAGTTTACTTCTTGTATGTGCTTGAGATTTTGGAGTTTGAGTGAGTGTTTAGTTCTGGAAATATCATGATGCAAAAGAACCAACTGATAATTTGCGTTTTTGGACATTAACCGCAACTTCGATCTTCTTATTACAAACGATTCATGTATATTAATACTGGATTTTTATTACAAAGGACTCGTATGATTTATTGTAGAATTTTAGTTTAGGGGTGGAACTATGATGAGAGTGCGAATTACATCAGGTACCACCTGTTGGCAGTGGCACACATAAGTATTTTTCCATGAAGGGAGGGAGGAGGTGTCCAGGATTGAAAGTCACCATCTCGTATCATGCTCCAATCCAACATATTTTTTGATTTTGCTTCAGGAACATAAAGACATAAAATTTATTTCTTAATGATTATCATTAATTAATAATACTAATCATTAATAACAAATACTTAATTAAATTTTACGTACTATATACATAGGATTATAATCAATGGGGAAAAAATCAAGTTTGGAAGATCGCCCGATCCCAGCTGTTGTGCCACTGCCTGTTGGTGTAGTGATACTCTAATGGTTATTTCACAGTAAAATATGAAAGAATGGTTATTAAAGAAATATCATATTTGTTTTACTATTTACATAAAGAAAAATACTGATATACACAATAAATAATTTTTAGCAGTTCAGGACCAATCATATAGAGGATAGTTTTCAGCACATTTAAGAAATTGATCTTGTAATCAATTAAAAATAAACTTTTCAAGTTGTACATTTATTTTAACATAAGAAGATGACTCCTTTTTTTAAATAATAAATTAGATTTTGCTTGTTCAATAATATTAATTTTTTTTAAAAATTTAAAAAATGTCTTTAAAACTAGAATTTTGTAAAAGAAGTAAATGTATCGATGAAAAGAACTTCAAATTTTTGAGTCTAAATAAAACAGATCTGTTCCACATCATTGTGTAATTTGAATACGAGGATTCTGAAATCATAATCTTTTCTCTCTCTCATGGAACATTTTGCAAGGAAGTTGATGTATATCATAAATAATAACAGATATTCTTAATTTTAAGATTACATCTTTTTCATGTTATTTAAAACGTCTTCTTTCAAGAAATATAGTCGTATTATGTAAAGTAATAACTGTTTATTAGACATAAATCAAGTTTTGTAGTTATATCTATATATAGTTCGTAATTTTTTATCCTAAGATCACGAACAATACAATTAACAGTACTGAAACTTATTGCAAATACTTGCGATAAGTTAAAAAAAATACTCTTATATATACAACATTTCTCTTATATCATTCAATTATCCCAAAAATAAAAATTAATGTTTTTTCTTCTTATTTATTTTCAAGGGCTAGTTCTTTGGAGAACATCTGTCTCTCTTTTTGCCAAGAGATCCGCCATCTCAATTTCTCAAAGACCACAACGGGATGGCATCCACTGGAAAGCAAAACTTGTAGAGAGCTGCAGCCGCTGTAGCAGATTTAGCATTATCCAAGATCAGTAGCGCACACAAACATTTTTCAAGGGGGAAGTCCATGATCGAAAGTCCCCGAACTCGTATCACGCGTCAAGACAACACCAATTGATTCTTCTGATTTTGTCAATATGTTAACAAAAAACAATAAAAAAATAAATTATTGAATTAATAATTAGCATGAATTAATGAAATAAATTTTTAATTGCAAGTACTTAATTAAATTTTACGTTGGATATAGGATTATCATCAATTGAAAAAAAACTCAAGGGTTTTGGGGGGTACCCGGACACTCCCCTTGTGTGCACCACTGCCCTGGATGCACAGCGTGGAGGCCTGCTACATTACATATCCATTTAAAATAAAAGTAACCTCAATGTAACACTGGAATTACCTTCCAAGAAATTGCCTTATTTTGCTAATTCGAGTTGCAGAACTAGTACGAAACTGAAGGGGTTCAGTTCCAAAAAATTTTTTAAAAATCTATTTTATTTACATAAATAAGAAAAATATCTTTATTAAAACCTTTGAAAGAAGTAATGCATATATATGAGCACTGTTAACCATCACTTTTTATATCTTTTAAGAGACATTTTTATTATGTTTGCTAGACATAGCTTAGGCTACAGATAAATTTATAAAAATAAAAATATAATTATTGTTATTTTAAAATAAAATTGAGTACCTACTACTTACCTGAAATTTTTTTTTATCTCCGCAGCCAAAAGTGAGACACAATTAAATAATAATATTTCATAAAATTCTTTAGAAATACCTGATTGTATGTACGAACTCAAATGAAAAATGTCAAATGAGGCATCACTCTCACTTTAACCCGTTTATTTAGCTGATGAATATCGAAATTTCAATAGTTTTAAATTAAATAAACTTTGAGAGAGAGAGAGAGAGAGAGAGAGATTTAGTAGTTTTTATTACATTTCATGTACTCTACGGGTTTTACCTAACCGTATTAGTACGAATCTTTACTATAGAAATGTCGTTATATATGAATTTGGATTACCTGTACATTTACAAAGAACCATATTTTAGTGTAATACTAGATCTCTATAATCATATTTTCCTCAGTTATTGCAGTTTTACTTCTTTACACAACTAATCAAAATACAATAAATACGAGTACAAGGAAACTGCACAGTTGTGATATGCATAATGACGCATATAATTTACCTGAACATTCTTTTTCTTAAAAAAAATAACGATATATAAAATGATAACAAGCCGATATATTGATTACAATCTATCAAAAGTATAATTCCATATTTAATTTCAATTTTTTTTAATTAAGGTTCCTTAGTATTTTAATAAAGAATTGAAATAATTTTTTAGAAATATTAGTTCTTCAAAGGAAAAAATCGACCTAATTATCTTATCTAAAATGCACAAAAATCAAAAATCCACACAATAATTCTTTAACAAGTGCATCCTCATTTAAATAATAGACTGGATAAAAACTATTTCCTGATCAATTCCAGCATTATTTCCCAACTTCTAATTACACATTACACGCTCAGATGAATATCGCGTTACCATGGAAAAAAAGAAGCCAATTTAGCGGCCATTTAACATGGAGAGAAAGAATAGCCATCCTTCTCCTAATAAGAAATTACAATATATCGCACGCTTCAATTTTCGTGTAGAAATTCGCTGAAAAATTCATCACAAAGGGATGAATTCTCCTCAAAATGGTTCAGCTAATAACAATAATAATACCTCAATCGGAGGCTGAAACAAGCTCTTCCTTTTTGCAAAAATTCTCCATTCAGGCCTCGTTCGCTGGCATAACGAGTCTAAAAAGAAGGAGCGCTGCAACTCAATTCAACTCTTCCTTCCCGATGAAAAGCAGGCTCGGGACAATTCAACTCTTTCCGCCATCTCCTCTGTTTTCCGTCATATTCTATTTCGAAGAATGGAAAAAGGAGGAACTGGAAAGAATTTTCTTGAACTTAAAACTCCCTTTAATTGACTTTCTCTGTAGTGGATCATTTGAATAATTGCGCATTAGAATGGTATCTTTTTCTGTTGATTTTACTTAATGACGCAGCTGGGGGACGCCAGGAAAGGGGTGGGAAAAAGAATGAAGGGCACGTCACTGTCGTTTGGTGACATAGAACAGGAGACGGGGGTGTGACAAAAGGATTATTGCGTCACTTGGCTTCGAAAGGGTCGAAAGCGCATCTTTTCCGAAGAGAATCAGAAGTATTTATCGGATTTCGGATCTGACAACATCGAAGGGGTTTGCGCGATCTTTTGTTAAATCCACATAAGTTCGGGCTATCTTTATTTTCAAGAGAATGCGTCAAATACATGACATAAATTTTATGTCTAAAAAACTTTTTTTAAAAACTCTTTAGATTAAAATAAAACTTTATGTTCTTTGTGATACTATAGTTTTCCCTAATATTTAAGAAATCAGACCAACATTAAAATGTGACTCAAATTATTCTGACATTATTAATTTTAATAAGTTTGAATTCTGCATGAAATAAATACTTCAAGAGCTTTCTAAAAATTGGTCTTCTGAATTAAAATTAATAATTTGAATTTCATGATGAACATAAAACAAGGAAGTTCCATAGGATTTATGAAGGTGTAATGTTTTATGAAATTATGTATTTAGTTTCAAAACTGCTGAAAATTAAGCGGAAATTTTTAGATGACATGAATTTTCCATTTTCTTAAATTACTAAAACATTTTACATTACGTATGCCCCCCCCTTTTTTTTTAAAGTATTGCGCAAGCGTAATATTATATGAAAAAAGAAAAAAATTTCGATACATAAGCATCATGGAATTACTTATTTTATTTTGTTCACAAATTTATGCTTGAAGTATTTATTTCATAAAAAAATTAAAGCATGTAATATAAAAACCGTAATAATAAACTACATCTCTAAAACTGAATATTGAATGTTTCATAACATTATGACATATTTGTAAAGGTAAAATAAATTTGTTTTTCATCTTTACAAAATGAAAGAAAAAGCGTTATTAGTTTTTAAGCTTGTTTATTTAATTTCTAAGAGCTGATTTCTTCTACAACTGTAAATGGAAATTATTAAAATGTTTAGTTTCTTTAACAGCGATGTTTATAGTTTTCTCTTATGCAATAATATAACACATTTTAAAGCTTTTTTGTTCTAATTTTGGAATTTACTTTCGAGAAAATTACTTTATTAAAAATAGGGAAGGGAATAAACGGTTTTCAATCAAAAGTCTACCGACCCTTTAAGGCTTTTTCTTGCAAAAAGTTTTCAGGACGATCGTCGAATTTCAGTGTGAAAAATTGTTGCTCCTTTTTCTTTTGTAAAAATTGGCTATTTTTAAAAATTCTTCGGACCTGCTATGCATTTTAGAAAAATTTCAGAGTCTTTGAACTTGGTTGAAACATTAACATGTCCATATTTTTAATAACAATAAATTAAATCTCCTTATTTATTTTCTGTCAATTGTATACTCTTAAAACTCCAGTAACATTGTGATTACGCTTTTCATCAATCATATCTAATATTACAGCATAATGGTTTTATTCACAATCCTATGCTGCTTAAATGTATTTAAGGCATAAAAATTTTTTATTTAATATATCTGATGTATTACATACATATTATTTATTTCATTATAGCAATATTATTTAAAGTGTTTAAAAATGTACGTATCTTACTGTACCATATTTTTCATTGTTTAAACTCCTTTTCAATATCACTAATTGGCTTCAATGTAACTTATTTAATATTTATTTTTCTAATTTAATAAAATGTATGATAATGATGGAATTTATAAAAATACGAAATTCTTTCCTGAACTTTCAAAAAGCTTTAAAGAAATCATTAAACATTTTATTATAATTAAAGAAATAATAAATTGATAGATTTTTCTTTTGGCATTCATTATGAAAAACGTTAGTGTGAAAATGGTGAGTTCTATAAACCGCGACGCACATCTCAGCTCGTTATTTCCCAAGAAGTTTTACTGCAGTAAAATTTAGTCTTCCCAATATATTTTGTCCCTTTTTCATATTTAGTCTCAATTTGTTTGTAACAATAATATTATCTAGCACTAATTATAATTCGAAACATATTTTACACCATAAAACAACAAATAACAAACATCTTTTTGTAAAACAATTACATTTTAACTAAGAACTAACGGTACTTACGTGATATACCGTCGATCATTTCCATCAAAACAAAAGACGTCAACAAATGCCACGATATGCAGGCAATAGTGGAAGTTATTCGTGCCTATGTTCGAACCCAATAACAATAACGATGACAGCATTTGGCGACAATTTTTGAATTGGCGATGTCTTTTGATTTCATAAAATGAGTCTACATGTGTAATACATAAGAACCGAACTTACTACTAACAGTAAATTATTGTTTTTAAAAATATTTTGAGAAGGATTTTATATTTTGGAATAAATAAAATGTATCTTACTATATTTAATATATGCGCTTAATAAATGTCATAACTTTAAAACAAATTTTTTTGATTAATTTAATTTAAAAAGAATTGCAAATTTCAGCACTAAATACCTTAAAGCGAAAAAATGCGTCACCCGAAACAGCACCGGAAAAAACACTGAAATTAAGTAGTGGTTTAATAATCCAAATCATCGGTATCTGAAACAAGGATATCTTAAGACTCTGAGTCCCTGGGCCCAAAGAAATCTTAAGAATTTTGAGGCCCTGGGTCCCTATTCAAAAGCAGGCCCTACTTGAGATCTTTAAAAGTATACAGCATGGGTGTCTAAATTATGACCGCTTGAGAGTCGCATTGCAAAAATAATTTTCTTTCTGGGCCACACATACAAAGTTTTTTTAACAAATTGAAATAAAAATTAACTCTATGTAGTTTTATCAAAATAAATTATCTTATTTTTATTATAAAACTCTTAAATTTGAATTAGACATGAATAGGTACACATTTATTTTAAATTTGTAAAAGTTTCGTTTCATTTAGTTTGGATTTCATAAAGATGGAAAAAAATCAAGTTAATGAGATGAATGAATTTGCGTTTGTGTTGAACAAGCAAATCGATATCCGGTTCAAAAGACGAAGGTGCAATTCTTAATACACTTTCAAGATGTTTGTCCTATTTTTGTTTTTTGTATGCTTCATTCTTGGAAAATAACTGTTCACAAATATAAATACTGCCAAAAGCTGAAGACATTAATAAGGCATGAGTGGAAAAATGAGGATATTTATCGCCGTGTAGGTAATCTTCATAAAAATCCAGTATAGAAACATTCCCAAATTTTTCTTTCAGTTGAATGTCACTTAGCAGTTTAATGCATTCCATTTGAAGGTAATTTATTTATTTCTAGAGAAAACGGGGTTCAAAATATATTGAAATACTCTTCGTTTTTTCAAAAATCTTGAAATTTTCTTTCAAACTTTTCAATTAAATTGAAAAATAATGCAGCATATTTTGTGCATACATTTATTTTTTTAAATAAATATTGTAAATTTTTTTTCATAATTTACCTTCGGGCCGCATTTTAAAAGCTTTTGGGCCGCACTTTAGACAAGCCTGGTGTATAGCATGCATTGTCAAATACTTGTTCAAACGGTAATTTGAAACAAAAAAAGGTACACGACTCACAATCTCAAAACCCTAAATGCAAACCTACTGGACCAATGACAGCATTTCGACTAAATGAGTTGAACGATTCTTTATGGTATTCGGCTTAGGTCAAGACATGGATAACGGTCATCACAGGACAATACAGTCGTACCACTTTTGCCAGTTGACATGCAGATCCCTATTTTTCGGAGAATATGTACGGGAATAATATTTGACCACATTAAAATTATCCAGATCATGATCTTATTAAAACAGAGTTGAGAACCAAACGAAGCCTTCGCCGAAAGTGAGGCCCTTGACCCGGGTCTAGTTAGCCCATGCCTAAAGAAATCCCTGATTTGGAAACCACACCAACTTAAGAATATTAAAATTTAAATTTACGTGTAATCTTTATTAGAAATTATTCGCTAGAAATAGTAGTAGTGAATGAACTAAATGCACAAATATTTCAGGAGCAGTAAATTCAAATAAATTTTTAAGGGGGTGGGGGTTTACTTTAAGGAAAATCATGTTTGACTTATGATATAAAGAGGAATAAGTAAATAAATGGTTATTGTTAAATTATGTCCTTTTGATATATGAAAAGCGATATAATTATTTTTAATTTTTAAACATCTTCAATTGAACATTAGACATTTGTTTTTATTTGTTCTTATTTAATATCATAAATCTTTAAGCGTAGTACCAGTGGCGCCACAAGGAGGGTCCTCGGGTCAGACACCCCTAAAGCTTTCATTTTTTCTCGATTGATTATAATCCTATGCATATAGTACGTAAATTTACTTAAGTATTTGTTATCAATATTTATTTTATTAATTAATGCTAATTATTCTTCTATAATTAATTTTTACTGTTTTTTGTTCCCAAAATTACAAGATCAAAAGAATATGTTGGGCGCGTATTGAGCATATGAGAATAGTGACTTTCGACCCTGCCCCCCCCTTGAAAATTCTTGTATGCTACTGTGTAGTACTTATTTTTCTTTATCATTTACTTATTGTTAGTGACCTCATTCTGTATATCGATGCACTTTTGTAAAAATGTCAACACACACACAAACGCACAAAGATTCAAGTCCTATATTTAACAACCCATTTTAATAGTATCAAATACAAATAATAACAGATACAAACACACGTGCCAACTACTCCTCAGCGATACGCAACCTAAGTGGGTAAAGAAAGGGGTCACAGCTTATCCGTTGTGCCCTGGTAGCCAAACCTATAAGCCTCAATGCTCGCATGAAAAGGGGTCATGATTCAACTTACCCTTGACAGGGCAAATAAATGATATATCAAAAGACGACAAAGTCCTCGCATCTTGCGGCAAACGCATAACATATAATGTAATAAAGTATTGCATGGGAGATAAACTCTTTATTTATACTGCATTTGGCTTCAATGGAGTTGAGAGTTTGTTTTTTGTAATTTATTCAAATTCTTTTGTATTTGTTGTTTTTCTCCTCTCTCCTATGTGGTTCAAAAAGGCGCTTTGTAAATTATTATCTGAAATAGCTCTGGAAACTGTCAGTTACTGCCATATGTCATGCGAATTTTGAGTTATGACGATAGTTGTCTAAAAGAGGTCTTTTTTTCTTCTTTTTAATTGCTGGATTGAGACTGATAGTCAATTACTTCAGTTTAAATTTAAAGTTTGATATATTAGAAAAATAAGTCAGTATAGTTTTTTAAGATTAAAAAGATAAAATTCAAATGATAACTACAATGCGTAATGTATGTTAATAGTTGGTTTTTATATAGCCAATAATGTTTGAAAAAATGCTATGAAATTTTTATACTTATAAGTATTTCGAATGCAATTTTCTTATGAATGTTGGAAGAAAAAGAACTCACCCTCGAAGTTTAAAATTAGTAAAATTTCTAGTAAAACATAAATTTGAAGGAGAAATAAATTACTTCATCATATCTAATTTTAGTGACAATCTAATTTAATTTTGCATTTTCTGCTCTTATAAATACCTTGACCCGGGTCTAGTTAGCCCATGCCTAAAGAAATCCCTGATTTGGAAACCACACCAACTTAAGAATATTAAAATTTAAATTTACGTGTAATCTTTATTAGAAATTATTCGCTAGAAATAGTAGTAGTGAATGAACTAAATGCACAAATATTTCAGGAGCAGTAAATTCAAATAAATTTTTAAGGTGGGGTTTACTTTAAGGAAAATCATGTTTGACTTATGATATAAAGAGGAATAAGTAAATAAATGGTTATTGTTAAATTATGTCCTTTTGATATATGAAAAGCGATATAATTATTTTTAATTTTTAAACATCTTCAATTGAACATTAGACATTTGGTTTTTATTTGTTCTTATTTAATGTCATAAATCTTAACGTAACCCCCAGTGGCGAACACAAGGGGGGGGGTCTTCCGGTCCAGAACCCCCTAAGTCCCTTCATTTTTTCTTGATTGATTATAATCCTATGTATATAGTACGTAAAATTTAATTAAGTATTTGTTCTCAATATTTAATTTTATTAATTAATGCTAATTATTCATCCTATAAAAAATTTTGTACTGTTTTTTGTTCCCGAAAATTAACAAGATCAAAAGAATATGTTGGGTGGTGTATTGTAGCATATGAGAATAGTGGACTTTCGACCCTGCCCTCCCCCCTTGAAAAATTCTTGTATGCGCTACTGTGAAGTACTTATTTTTCTTTATCATTTACTTATTGTTTGTGACCTCATTCTGTATATCGATGCACTTTTGTAAAAATGTCAACACACACACAAACGCACAAAGATTCCAAGTCCTTCTATATTTAACAACCCATTTTAATAGTACCAAATACGAATAAACAGATACAAACACACGTGCCAACTACTCCTCAGCGATACGCAACCTAAGTGGGTAAAGAAAGGGGTCACGGCTTATCCGTTGTGCCCTGGTAGCCAAACCCTATAAGCCTCAATTGCTCGCATGAAAAGGGGTCATGATTCAACTTACCCCTTGACAGGGCAAATAAATGATTATATCCAAAAGACGACAAAGTCCTCGCATCTTGCGGCAAACGCATAACATGATAATGTAATAAAGTATTGCCATGGGAGATAAACTCTTTATTTATACTGCATTTGGCTTCAATGGAGTTGAGAGTTTGTTTTTTGTAATTTATTCAAATTCTTTTGTATTTGTTCGTTTTTCTCCTCTCTCCCTATGTGGTTCAAAAAGGCGCTTTATAAATTATTATCTGAAATAGCTCTGGAAATTGTCAGTTACTGCCATATGTCATGCGAATTTTTGAGTTATGACGATAGTTGTCTAAAAGAGGTCTTTTTTTCTTCTTTTTAATTGCTGGATTGAGACTGATAGTCAATTACTTCAGTTTAAATTTAAAGTTTGATATATTAGAAAAATAAGTCAGTATAGTTTTTTTTAAGATTAAAAAGATAAAATTCAAATGATAACTACAATGCGTAATGTATGTTAATAGTTGGTTTTTATATAGCCAATAATGTTTGAAAAAATGCTATGAAATTTTATACTTATAAGTATTTCGAATGCAATTTTCTTATGAATGTGTGGAAGAAAAAGATCTCACCCTCGAAGTTTAAAATTAGTAAAATTTCTAGTAAAACATAAATTTGAAGGAGAAATAAATTACTTCATCATATCTAATTTTAGTGACAATCTAATTTAATTTTGTATTTTCTGCTCTTATAAATATTTACATTGAATAACAATTGTTTGTGTATTGTATCCGTAATTCAGTATAATATATGATATTTATTGCTTTTATATATCTGGTACATAGATTCAAAATTATCTCACTGGGCTCCCATTTATGCTTGTTTTCAACAGAAATGAATTTTATTTAAGAACAATTTTTTATAACATTAAAGATTTTTACTTTAAGCTCTTATTGAGTTGAAGAAATGTTAATATAAAAATATCCTATTTTCCTATCCTAAAATATCTTATCCTAATTTTTGTATTACATCGAACTATATGCAATTAGAAATACAACTATAATTCTGACACGTAATCAATTAAAATTCCAAGAAGTTCATTTTCAATGAAGCTTTTTATTTCTTCTTGATATGGCTAAATATTTGGCATGTTTTACTTGGCACAATTTTAATAATCCAATAAAACCTCAAAAAAAAAAATTGAAAACTAATTTTTTTACCCTTATTTTGTACAAATTTTAAATAAGTTCTGTATTTTCACAAAAAAAAAAGAAGAAGGGGGGGGAGGGGGCGAAGAGAAGCTGGACGTATTCCGTCTTTTAATTCTAGTCCAATGCTAGGAATTTCGGCTCATTTTAAAATAAGTACATTTTTTTACACCAACAGATTTGTAAGAACAAAATTCGTATATATTCAGATGTATTAACGTACTCTTATGAATCATTATAAATAAAATTTGACTCTGTTATTATTTTAAATCTATTGAAATTTAAACACATATTATATGAGATAGAGTCAAAATATTTCCACAATTTCTAAATAAATATTAATTTATTGCACTTAAAAAGATTTAAACAACATGTGTGTGTGTGTGTGTGTGTGTGTGTGTGTGTTGTGTTGTGTGTGTGTGTGTGTGTGTGTGTCCCTCAAAATAGAACTTTTTTTGAATTCGATAACTTGTTTCAATATTCTTATAGTAATTCAAAACATTCCCACAATCTTTTTGACAAAGCTCCTTCAGCTGTCTCGTTACAATCTCCTAAATTTTACTATGATTTTTGTAAAAGTTGAATCCTTAAATAAATTTTTAGGGGTAGAAACAGGTAAAAATCAGCAAAAGCTAGTTTAGGCAAATACGTTAGATCAAGGATGTCAAACTGAACGGCTGACTTGGGCAAAATAAACAAGATTTAACACTTACAGCAAAAGTTGGGCCTCACACAAGGAAAATGAAAATTCATAGAAACTAGGTTTATTTAGAATAATACAATAAACATATATAAAAGAACAAGAAAGATTTAATATGTGCATGCTGACACTTGACATCTGTTCTCTGCTATTTCGGGAGAATTTTGATATTTTATTATATATTATTGTGGGCCAACATATTGCAAAAATGCTCACTGTGGGTTGCATGTGGCCCACGGGCCGCTAGCTTGACACCCCTGTGTTAGATGTTCAAGTAGGGTAATATTATGTTTCTCAAGGTAATTTTTCACCAATAATGACGGATGTACTGCAGTATTTCTTACTGAATTTTTTCAGTCAATTTCAGTCAAGACATTTTCTCCCGATAGCGTCTTGGAAGTTTCAGAGAATTTACACGAAACGCCTTTTAATAATAGTTTTGACGCTTGAAATTAATTAATTGACAGATCCACTTTATATTTTTGTCAGGTGTAGATGGGAATACCTGGCCACTGCTAGGATCAACTTTAACATTTGTGTAATCATAATGAAAATGTTTGTACCATTAGAACACGTACCATTGGAGTAGACTTTGTTTTTATGAACTATATACAATAAACAGCTATACAGATTTCATACTATTCAAGAGCTTTAGAAAATAAAGACATCTATACAATGGATTGACCATCATGATTCTCTGCTTTAAATTACATTGAATATGGGTGAAATGTTTGAGGGGATGGATGTCTAAAGGAACGATCGCAGCTTTCAGAAAATATCAGACAACTGGCACAGATGCTCATTAATGAATGGGCACCCTTACTGCAAGAATTGTAGGTTAATTTTATGTCCAGTATATATAGGGACGTCTTAAGACTTCTTGAGGCACTGAGCCTTTACTCAAAAGTAAACCCTGGGCCTCTGCTCAAAAGTAGGCCCTGGGTTCCTACACAAATGTAGGATCCATAAAATAGGGCTTTTGGCGACGAACTTCGTAGCTTAGAACCATGGTCAAGTGACGAGCACGACCTCTGAGCTGGCACCCTCCTTTACTAACTTCCACATCAACTGGAGGACGTTTGAGCTTTCGACATATTTAACGTACATCACTCCCCATCCATTGCGTGTCTTTAGTGGTACTGGACTCGAACTTATGACACACCGCCACGAATCCGTTACCTTGACCACAAGGCTACCGCGACCACCCGGAGGACTTTGAAACATGACAGAGTTAGCGTGCACCAGCCCCTACCATGATGGTTTTTAGTGGCAGTTCGTTTCGAACCCGTTATATGACAACGTCAGCCGCGAGTTTGTGACCATGACTTTCGGCTACCACGGAGTCCAATTGGTTTTGACATTCATGAAATATATTGAATGGTTGTATTTTTGTGTACTAAACTAGCAGAAACACGAAATTTCTCGAAATAAGGACATTTTTTAATAATTTATTTCAAATATAAATTTTGGCTAACACGTATTTTTGAAATATATTAACACAAATAAACTTTTAAAAAATAAGAATTTTGAAGTTATTATAATTATTAGAATAAGATATATAATTTTAAAAAAGATATGCGTGATTTTGAATATACAGTAGAATAATCAATTTTAACAAATAATTATTCTTATTATGATAAAGAAGTGTTTCAAAGGTATTTCAAAATTCTTATCAGGTTTCCAAACAGTAAATAAACAATGTAATTTACTGTATGTTGGAAGAGATACTTTGTTATATTTAACTTGCTTTGCAGTTATTTGTTTTGATATCTTAAGAAAAGGAAATACGATTTTAATATGTACATATATCTTTAAAAATGAATTATTTGTACTGTGGATTTATATGCAGCGCAAGCAATGCTTATAGAACAATTCGTGTTCTAACCGTGGTTAGGATACGAAAATAATATTCTTTGTCCCCTGATTTGGCATGTATATCCATACTCAATTACGATGCCATTTCTGGATATAAAATAACTCAATGGACTTGTTATAAAATAAAATAATTTAATTTCTTGTTGAGAGCACCCATTAAACCTCCCTAATATGCCCTTTCCAGTCAACTCAGCCTGTTTCCAAAACCATTTCCTCGGCATCCCCCAAAGCACCGATGTGTGGCAATAAAGAAAACATAAAAGCGATTGACCAAACCACAAAAGGACCATTTGCCCTACTACTTTGGCAATGGGTCAAGATTTAAGATAGAATAATTATTGCTTATCTTCCCTGGAACTGAATGGCCCACCACCCCCAAAAGTTCTTCCAAGAAGATATTTATTTTCATTTCTATTCCCTTTACGGCTTAGTCGCCATTATAAATGAACCGCGTGCGGAATCACAAAACTAGAAAAAGTAAGTACCGTATGTATCTTAGATCTCCACATTTATGAATCAGGCTTTTATAGGATCGAGCGGCCAGCGTTAAATGTCATGTGTCATATTTCACCCACTCTTTGCGACTTTTGGCGTCGTAGAGTTGGACATCTCACATCAGTTGTCAAAATGTGACCTTACCATTCTCAGTGCAGACTTCCGAAGGGGAGGGGGATCTCTTTATGTTATGGTAAATGAGAGCTATATTCGGTTGAGAAGGGGATGCAGGGCAATTGGGTCAGTATCGGCATCACATCGTAATCCTGGTGATTTTTTCCCCGGGATCTGTGGCTGTAAGGCGATTGGTTTGGCAATGTTTGGCGACTGATCTCTCTTTGTTTTCGAATTATTAGTTCGAACCAAGAACAATGAGCTAAAGTTTTATAATAATTATTTGAGGTTCTTCATTTAACAGAAGATACAAACTAATTGTGAAATAATTGTCTGAAGGAGAATAATAAAATTAAATTCATCAAAATATAGTAGAAATGCTTAACGTTAAGTATTAAGGAATGCTGTTTTGGCTATGTATTACAGAATAAGAATTAAATTCGGAAGATAATGTCAGATTTTAAAAAAAAATGTTTCAGTGCTAGGAAATAATGGCCAATGATTAAATATAATGATTCAAAAATTGCATATGATTTTAGTTAATATATATTCCTGATTGGTACTACATAATACAGTTCATTACATCCCCTTAAAATCTTTAGGCGATATTTACAAACACACAGCTTTCAGTTGTAACATTTATAAATTTAAATATATATTTATGGTAAAGGGCAGAAGGCCTGAAAACATTTATTTGGGAAAAAAGATATAATTTAAACAGAAATTATTGGTATAATTATATATATTGTGCTGTAAGCAAACATAATATTAGTATTGAAATATTTTTCTTACGTTTGGTAAAAGCAAACTCTGAATCTGAGCCCACTGCCATAAATTAATTCAGTGGAGTCTTAAAATTTTCTATGGAGATAAATAAAACTTCAATCTACGATTATTTAAATCAAAAGCTCACTCTCTACGCGATGATTTATTTCAGTATTCTCATTTCTTCGTCATATAGAAAAATGTGTACTTCCATAACTTTTCATTATTTCTAATTTTGCTTAGTAAAAATAAAAAAATCCTTCTTTAGATATCATATTTCATATCCATATAATTTCTTATTGCTTAGCATTAACTTGAACAATCATAATAATGGGAGAGTAAGAACATGAATTATATATTATTTTTAATGAGTTGAGATTAATTATGAGCGTTATAATAATTATAATAACTTTTCCAGGAATATAAATATGATCCAACAAAAGTAAAACATTAAAAGAAAGAGAAAATAATAAAATTTGAGTTTTCAGCTCGCTTTCTTTTTAAACCCTTCATTTTAGATTATTATTTTACAAAATAATTTAATACAACTCTAAGACATGCAGTGCATTAAAGGTTAACAAATATTACATTTTATTTACATTTTAACTACTTTAATATTAAGAAGGCTAAAAATTTTTTAGATAATGTATTAATTTAATACACATAACGAATGGAGACTACTTGAGAGTATGTGATACAGCAGCGTACATAGACGTCTCTTATGGGAGAGGAGGTTACATTTTAAGAAACTTCCTTCTAATTTACTACAATCTACATTTTAAAAAACACATACTAAAAAGAATTTACATTCTAAAGAAGACATTCCAAAAAAATCTATATTCTAAAAAACACATTCTATAAAACACATACTAAAAATTTTTACATTCTAAAAAAAATTTACATTTTAAAAAACACATTCTAAAAAAATTAAATTCTAAAAAACACATTCTAAAAAAATTAAATTCTAATAAACTAAAAAAGCACCGAAACTAAATATCGATGGTAAAAATTTAAAATTTGTTGGTCTAAGGGAAGTTGCAGCAGCGTACATAGACGTCTCTTATGGGAGAGGAGGTTACATTTTAAGAAACTTCTAATTTACTACAATCTACATTCTAAAAAAAATTACATTTTAAAAAACACATACTAAAAACAATTTACATTCTAAAGAAGACATTCCAAAAAAAATCTATATTCTAAAAAACACATTCTAAAAAAATTACATTCTATAAAACACATACTAAAAAATTTTACATTCTAAAAAACACATTCTAAAAAAATTTACATTCTAAAAAACACATTCTAAAAAAATTAAATTCTAAAAAATTTACATTCTTAAAAACACATTCTAAAAAAATCAAATTCTAAAAAACACATTCTAATAAACTAAAAAAGGACCGAAACTAAATATCGATGGTAAAAATTTAAAATTTGTTGGTCTAAGGGAGGTTGAACCCCTAACCCCTGTGTACTACGCCACTGACGCGATTACTCTTATCCTCAGATGGCCTCACATACATGATCACGGTAGCCAAGGGGTCATGGACCGAACTCAAGGTCGGTATTGTTCCTGTCAGGTTGTGAGTTGAAGTCTTCATAGCACATAAAGACCCTCCCTGTACAGAGGATGGCACATGTTAAATCTTTCAGAAAATATAACATTTCGGGTCATCTTCCCTTCATGAAGTTCGTCGCCAGTAACCTTCAGTTGCATTGAAATAAAACATTAATTAACAGTCAATCAGGTGAATATTGTTTTTAAAGAATTTAAAAATTTTAAGTATACGATGCTAAAAGTAACCTTTCCCTCCAACCTGATCCAAATGAAATCTATACCCAAAACAAATTTCATAAATGCAGTTAGAGTGTTGTACATGGCAAGTTTTTGCAAGTGCTTTACATCGACAGTATTATCGTTAAAAACGAAATTTCAAAGTGACTAGAATTTAAAGATTGTAATTTTAAATAATATTTTTACGAATGAAATGAAACTGCTATAAACTAATTAGATTTTGTTGACTTTTTCGAAAAATGGCATTGCATAGATAAATTTAAATGATTAAACAATATATTAAATTATAAATTTAAAAAAAAACATGTTTGTGCACAGTTTATTTCCAGACCAATTTCTGTCAAATGAAATAATCAGGATCGTTCAATATTTGGCTTCGCTGTTACTCGCCACTCAGCAACAAAAAATCGCAGCTACAGAACCAAAAACTACTCCATTCCAACTCGGCAACCCTAAATTTCTCATCTGCGAGCCCCACAAAAACGGATATTTCGGACTTCCCCTACCCTCCCTGCAACTCCGGGACCACTTGATAACAAAATAAATGAGTACTATCAGAGGGTAAGCCTAAAAGATCGCTCTTGTGGTCAGAAGGGAGAAGAGAAGTAACCCAAGATAGTGAAAATATAGACCATCTTTTAAAGGAGACTGGGGATCGATAGCGGTGTTAAATCATCCGTACCCTAGGGTCCACTTTCATGGAGATCAGGACAAATTACCGTGGAGAAAAAATACATTTAAGTGTGGTAAATTATAGGGTGGCATGGGTTTTGGATCATTGATTGGTAAATATAGACAGTGTTTGTTTGTCTGTGGATATTTTTGATCTCCGTTTTGGACGGTAGAGAGGGATATTTTAGAGGGTGGATAACGGTAGAAATGATTTATTAAAAAAATGTTGGGGTTTTGCTTTGGGGAAGCTTGAGGTGTGGTAACTAAAAGTGAAAGCGACGTGAAAAAGAGTATGGCTGTCACATGGATGCAATAATACGTTTTTTTCGTGTTTTTTTAAATTTATAATCACTTAAAATCAATTGGCAAACGAGTAACACTGAGCTCACTTTTTGTCGTTGATAAAGATTTTTTTGAAGAAAAAAATTTAGCACCTTATTTTTTTTTATGTTTTGAAGACAGTGGTGTACACCAGGGAGGGGGGGGGCAATGAGCCCGGACCCTTGATTTTTTTTGATTGATTATAATCTTATGTCCTATGTATATAGTATGTAAAATTTAATTCAGTATTTGTTATTCATAATTAATTTTATTAATTAATGTTAATTATTTATTCAACAAGTAATTTGTTACTGTTTTTTCCCCCGAAAATCGAAAAAATTAAACGAATTTGTTGGGTTGAGTATTGGAACATGAAACTTGAACATTGGGCTCCCGACCCTGGACCCACCCCTTGAAAAATTCCTGTGTGCGCCACTGTTTGAATATATTTAATAATTTTATGCATTCATTTTACTATATTCGCTTAACTTTCATGTATATGATAAAAAATGAATTTTCAATCGTGCATGATAAATACATTCCCTCCACTTTAATATATGTATAATTAATCTATTATACATATAAATTTTAATAGAAACAATATCGAACATAAACATTAAATTGTTAATAAATTAAAGTTACTTTATTTAAAGTTTTAATTTCGGGAAAAAAAAGTTCAGTAATCTTTCAATGAGTCTCTTTTTAAAATAACTCCTTATTTTAAGAGAAGTAGTAAAATTCTGGAAGAAAATATCTTACAATTAATTCTTCGATACGTTCTTCAGAGATTTTTAAGAAAATTTAAGCTCCAAAAACTTATTTAAGGATTAATAACATTCGCAAAAAAAAGGAGGGGATACCTATTTTTTCCCCTCTCGATTAATTGTAGTTGGAAAATCAAAACTTAAATAACGTTTTTAAAAAATAGGTTAATAAACGTTGGGAAGAATCCAACTTCACTGAAGCATTAATGTGAAAATAGCATATGCTACTTCGAGTTGAAAATTAAATTTGGAATAACGTCTGAATAAGCATCTGATGTGATGTTTATCTTCTTTAAGACGTATTATTTGAAATATATTTTAAAAATCTCATTATTAAATTTCTATTTTATTTCTATTTATTCCCTTTAAAAATGTAAACGAATCTGATTGATTACATTGCATTAACTCAAATTAACAATAAATGAGTAAATCAATCAGCTTTTTTTCCATCGTAAATAAGAGAGTAGGATAAGTTTTTTTTTACGGGACAAAAATATATCCTGACAATTTAATAAAGGGAGGGGGATTATTTAGATAGGTTATTTGTTACATTCGTTCAAGGGGCCCGAGAGTTTTGGCTCACATCCAAAATGCATTCCCTGATCAAGGCGCAAAAACATTATTTAAAGAGCACAAAAATCAATTACATTTTTCCGAGGATTTAATTTCAAGATTGGGAGGGGTATGCTTCAATTGTGTCTACGTTAAACAACGTCTTACTTTAAAATTTTAATGCAGTTTTTCAATGAAAACATTTTTTTGCAGCAAAGGATATTTAACGACGATACTGAATTAATGTTGCCATTTTTTTGGGGAGGGGTAGTTTAAACGGCGCAAGCACAAAAGTACTTTTTCTTCTCAGAAAAACATATTATTCATTTATTTAATTTTATCATTTCTTGCTGTTTGCAAAAGTTTTAACACTGATTTATTATCGTACCCTTCTCTTTTGTACTAGGAATATTTAATACAACCAGTAGCGCACTCAAGGGGGGTGGGGTTCCTCAGGTTCCGACTCCCCCCGAAGCCCTTGATTTTTTTTCGATTGATTATAGTTCTATGTATATAGTACGTAAAATATAATCAAATATTTGTTATTAATAATTAATTTTATTAATTCATGCTAATTATTCATTCAATAATTAATTTTTACTGTTTTTTGTTCCCGAAAATCGACAAAATCAAAAGAATATGTTACGGCGTATTGGAGCATGACACCAGAATAGTGGACTTTCAACCCTGGACCGTTGAAAAGTTCCTGTATGTGCTACTGAATACAACTATCACTCGTATCTTCTTTAAAACATATATATTGTATTAAGAGAAAAAAATGGTTAGATCGATCAAAATGTTAAGAAAACACAAATTATGTAATCTAAAACAAAACTAATTTCTAATGAAAAAAATTAGGAATAACTTTGAAGTTTTATTTTCATTAATATAATCTGAAACTCTTGAATGAAAATATCGTAGTTTACCTAAACTAAGTGATCAACAGCCCATGAGGGCCAAGGCCTACTGTGCCCATTTCAGTACCCGAGAACTTGGACCTGAGGTGCATGAGAAGATGTCCGGTCAAGTGGTCAGACGCGAAAACCCCAGTGTTAAGTTGCCAAGCAAGCTGAGTCTCATTTATCGACCCACTGAAGGGATGAGAGGCCTAGCCCAACGTTTGAATCTTTGGACCTGTGGTGTGGAGGCACAATGCACTACCACTCAGACTCAGCTACTGGGCTAGTTTCAGAACGCATTATTTCCATTCATTATTTCATTCTAGATTTTTTTTAACTACCATTCAGATTAAGGTTTATAAAAATGTATTAAGAAAATGTAAGAATAAAAAATATATATAAAATAAAAATAAAAAAGAAACGAGCCTTACAGTAGTCGCATACGATGTGTAACATCTGACATGTTATCGTGGTAAATTCGCAATAGTAACTTAAATCCTGAAAAAAATGAATCGAGTATGATTGGAAATAATTTTCTATGGAATAATTATTTCTTTAATGAAAATTTTATTTAATTAACACGAGGAATAAAGCAATTTTTTTATTAAAAATAATTATTCTTGTTCAATTTGGGCAAGAGTGGAGACAATAGGCTTATAACTAAAATAGTACACATATACACACTTGTGATTTAAAAGTATTTAAAAACCGTTGAAAAATAGCGCCAATAAAAGTACCACTGTTAGTTGTCGAAACATTTCGATTTGTGTTCATTTCGAGCTTGAGTTCATCATTAAAAAAAAAGCTATGAGTGACTCGGCTTCTATCAAACTGAAGTTAACTTTAAAATCCCCACTCAAAATCATGGGAAGTGCGTGATAGTTTTTTTTAAAGAGCAAAACCGCCTTCGGTATATGGTAAAAGTAAAAAATGCAGGAAATCTTTAATTTTTAAAACCGTTTGATTCGGAGAAATGTATACGACCACCGAAATCACACTGTTTGTCCATTTTCAAATAAGCATTCTGCCCCACATATGTCTCCAATATCTTGATTAACAATACCCAGTCCACACACACACACACACTTGTTTAACGATAAGTAATATCTATATGAGGAGCCACAACATGTGAGTTGTTCTGTTTGCGATAGATCGCAACACCAGCTGCTCTGTGGCCCGGTCGTTTAAATTGTACGCAGCAGTCGAAGTCAAGCACGAAACACGTTCGTCATAATCTAACCACGTCTCTGCCAACATGAGTAATGTAGAATGTTCTGAAATAACGTCGAAATCTGTTTGGTGAGCCCTCAGACTTTGACAATTGAGCGTAATGATCGCAAGTTTATCGTTGGGGAAGTCTAATAAGACTTGCTGGTATGTGCGGATTTTGAGTCAAGTGCAAACAAAACCGAATTTTTGAATTGGAATATTTTGAAATGCTAAATTTAACAATATAAAAAAGGCTGGTGTCTTGATGGCTACGAGAGTTGGACCCCCTTAGATATATCTTTACAAGATCCAGCTAAAGGACTTAGCTTCTTCTCTGATCCTAACGTGAGAAAACAAAACAAAAACAAAGATCCCATGGCCTAGACGTAGGAGGGGGGGGGGGAGCCCTCCCGAATGAAGGAGAAAAAACAGAACTTCACTGCGAGGGTAGCGAAGAGACACCACCAAGCGAGCTGATTGGTCAAATTAAATAGCGTGCACTTCCCCAACTTCCTGTTACGCATTTCCGTCCCTTTTCACGAAATCACTCCCACAAATCTCCAGCAATCGAGAAGAAAGATGTTACACTTCAATAATAACGTCATTTATATATTTTTTTACATGTATCACCCCCCCCCCACCTATCTTTTATATATGTATGAAATGTCTTAGTTCGGGTGTCATTTCTGATGTACTCGTTTCCGAAAAGATTCATTCATAGTACTTTAGAATTGTACCATCATCTTTAAAGAGTACCTTTCTCTCCAACCATTTTTTTTTCTCACTTCATTCGTTTTGTGTAAATTTTCACTACAAATGAAGACCCACAAAAGCCAGCTGCGACAACACAAAAACGTTCGAACAAAACTTAGGAAGAATGAATGCGTCTTATTTCTTTTTTCAATAATTCTTAACTAAATGAAACCCACGAAACTTTCAGAATCAGTGGCATATACAGACATCCTCTATAAGAGGAAGGGTTGTATTTAAAAAAAAAAAAACGGAGATAAACGTATCGAGCAGTTATCTTTAGAAACTAAACACAGGGGCGCAACAACCCATGAGGGCCAAGGCCTTCTGTGCCCATCTCAGTGTACGTGACTATTGGGCGCTGAGGTGCACGAGTAGACGTCCCGATTAGGTGGTCAGTCTAAAGCGAAACCTCCAGGGTTTAGTTCCCAAGCAAGCTTGGTACTCATTTATCGACCCACTAAAGGGATGAAAGGCTGAGTCGACCTCGCCCAGCCCGAGAATAGAACCCTGGACCTGTGGTGTGGAAGCGCAATACGCTACCACTCGGTTACTGGGCCTTATATACAACAATAATGTAATAAATATGCAAAATCAATCTATAAGTAAACAAAATAACTATATACATAAGTAATCAACAAATAATTAACGCATTTCATTAATATTTCCAACACTTTTCTTTTGTATACATATTTTATTTTGCAAATTTAAACTATCCTAAATATTTGAAATGCTCATTTTTAAGATATTTAAACTTTATCAATTTACATAAGGATTTTATTGCTAAAAAAGAAATAAAATTATTTATGAAGATTGTAGTTCGAATGTCAAGTGAGTGAATATTAACGTTGCACTTTTCAGCTACACGAGGGCTTTTGGTGACGGACCGCGTAATTTTGAACGATGGTCAAGTGACGCGGACGACACCTGAGCTGGCACCCCCCCCCTCTTCTAACTACCACACCACACTAACAGGAGACGTTTGAGCTCTCGACAGATTTAACGTACATCGCTCCCCTACACGGCGGGTCGTTCGAATGTCAAATGTATCATCAAAATTACGTCGAGTACAGTTTTCTTGCATTTATCAGAAGAGAATTTCATCAAAAAATACAATATTCATATCGAGGCTCCAACGATATAATTATGATGAATTGACATAGATATCAAAAAGAAATTGACTGTCAAAGGTATTTTTCAACAAATCAAATGCATATTTATGTTTTAAAATGTATACTTTTACAGGTATAAATTAATGTCTACATTTTCAGTTAAATTCTCTTTTAGTGTATGAAATATACATATTCATTGCATGTTACGAAATCGTAGACGCGACGAAGAAAGATATTTTACTGTAAATCGTAGAGTGCGTGTAAATTAGTACTTCATTCAATTTGATTGTTTAGCGATATCTCCACCTTACTCGGTGATGAAGTCGTGAGAAAAATAGCAGGTGCTAATTCTTTACTTTTATAATTCACATGTATCGGTACAATCAACGTGTGTGTGCGAAAACTGTAATTTACTGTGCAATCCTCTTATATTTTCTGCTGCAAACTATTGATTCTTTGATTTGCAAAAGCTCAGTTACAGAAGCAGTTTTTTCCGATTCTGATACTATTCGTGTTCCCAAATACGAGTATACCAGACATCAGATTTTTTTTATAAATGAAATTTCTGTAACATGATATTTCAGAAACAGAAAATTGATGTAGATGTTATGTATTCTATACCAATATATGATAATGCGGTTTATACCATCAATTTAAATTCTCTCATGTCGATTTTACAATTTTTTTAAAAAATTGTATAGACGCTGTACTATTGCTCATTGTATAATAATCATTCGATTCCTTATTCAGTCCCGATCTCCAGAAAGGCCAAACACAAAATGTTCGTTCGTTCAAAACTAATTCCTTATTAAAAACAAGGCACTTCCTCCTGTTTCAAATCATGTGAGGAGATGGAATTCGGACTCACCAAAGTGACCCAATAGCCTAGTGTTCTAGGTAACGAACTCATAGTCGACATATCACGAGTTCGAGCCTAGTACCTCTGAAGACCCAGCGTATAGAGGGGGGGGATTCACGTTAATCTGTCGAAGCTCAAACGTCCTCAAGTTGATGTGGTGTGGAAGGTAGGAGAGGGGAATGCCGGATCAGGTGTCGTCCTCGTCACTTGACCATGGTTCAAAATTACGAGATTCCTCACCAAAAGCCCTCGTGTAGTTAAATAGAGCAACGTTAATATTAACTCCGCGTCAGACTGACCACCTGACCTTACTTACTTACTTACTTCTCGAGAGAATCAAGCCCACCCAAAGGGTTTCGAGCTGTGAATCGACCCTCCGAGATGAAACTTTATTAATGTAAGCAAAATAAGTATACAAAGTGGTCCCGAATGAGGGACCCTCCCCACAAAGTTCTTGAGAAAAGGGGGGAAATACAGGAGAAAAACTTTACAACTTTGTATAACGTTGCAAATAAAAAAAACACAAACACTGACGTTGTCTAACTAATGAGACAGGAAAGACATGGAAAAAGAAATAAGAGAAGCAGAGGAACCATTCCTACTAAAAGGGAATTCGAGATTAGGGAGGGGAGAAAAATGCTAGAAAAAGATATACCACTTGACCAGAACATCTACTCATGCACCTCGGGGCCCATGATCACGTATACTGAGTTGGGAACAGTAGGTCTTGGCCCTCATGGGCTGTTACGTCACTGAGTTAATATTAACTCCCTCACTCACTCTGAAGCTTTTATAAAACCTGTCTCGTACAAAAGGTATTAAGAACAGAAAGTTTCTTTTATTTAATTAAACAATTCGTAATATTCTCAGAAAAAGAGGTAAAAAATAGAATTATCTAACAATTCGACGGAAAACAACTAAAAATTTCAATTGGAAGTGAGTAATGCTCAACGTTAGATAAATCCCAAATCTTGTTCTCCAATGTATATATCTGCAACAGGGGTAGTTGATAATCCTCTTTGGAAAGTAATTCTGTTCAAATATCATCTTACATATACTGCACCCATAACATACTAAAATATAAAAAAAAAATTTATTTTAGAGATTTTTTTGTTATTTGCCACTGCCAAATTTTATAAATGAGCACAAGCTCCCTGAACGAAGTAAAAGTAATAGACCTTAAGCAGAAAAATATTAAGGAACTCCACCTCAAACATGCGCAAAATACACTGTTACTCATATGCCAAGCAAATCTCGTATAACATCTATATTTGAGCAATTTACTCTATGAAACTTATTAATTAACTTTACTTATGAGATCGTTATGCATTTTAAGTGTTAATTCACAATGTGTCTCAAAAGACTTGAAAATTCTTTGTAGTAAAAGTTGTAATAAAAGATAGGCTTGCTATTAATGGTAAAAAAATGAAAAATATTCAAGAAATTTTTTATGCCAAAAAATATTGATATTCCTATAACAGCATGTATGAAATAAGTGACATAATTGTATATTTGCTACTTCTTTTTAGAATAGAACTGATGAAACATTCTTAAGTACATATTTGTGTAAATGAAATATTTTTTAAGTCATTTTAATTTCTTAAGATCTAGACCTAGCTCCATTAAACCAATAAGCCCTCATTCAAAAATGATATAAATATTCCGAAAGGAATCTTTGACAACCCATAATTTAGCAAATAAATGAGTAATTATAAATTCAACACGATTAAAATTTTTACACATTTTTTTTGAAAGAATTATATTTTTTAAGCAAACAAAATGCAGTAAATTATAAACGACTCACTTAAAGAGATTTTCAACAAATTAAACAACATTTTATTCATATTTCTGTTTCTAATTACTCTTTTTCTATGCTCCACTCTTGATGTTTTCTCAGGAAAGCTATTTCTGATGAGGATAAACATTTTCATCAAGATCTATCATCGTATGCTCGTAATAATGATAATTAACAAATCATCATCCATCTTAGACGGGTATAAACATATTGCAAATTAAAATGACTTTCTAATACACCATTATAGTGCTTTGCACTGTGTTCACGGATTAGATAAGTTTGACGATAAGACCGCAAAATTACGATGGGAAAATGGATGGTTAGAATCTTACTACGTCATAAATTATCACGCAAAATAATATGTGAACTATACACATTTCAAAAGTTTTTAGTTTTTATTACGGAACAGCATTAAAGCTCGTAATTCATTTACACAGATAAAAAAAAAGAAGCAATTTTTAATTATAAGTTCGTGTGTGTGGTGTCGTTAGACCTGTATAATATAGTTGTTCCAAACATTTTTGTTTAGGATATTAGAACCTATTTATCAGGAAAAGATGTTCTTAGGCAGGAGCGCACACAGGAATTTTTCAGGAAGGGGGGGGGGGTCCAGGGTCGAAAGTCCACTATTCTCGTATCATGCTCCAATACGCCATCCAACATATTCTATTGATTTTTTCCATTTTCAGGAACACAAAAACAATAAAAAATTAAATGTTGAATGAATAATTAGCGTTAATTAATAACAAATAATTAAATTTTGCGCAATATATACAAAGGATTGTAATCAATCGAGAAAAAAAATCAAGGGCTTTGGTGGGGTAGGGGTCCGGACTCGAAGACCCTTTCCCCCCCCCCTTGTGTGTGCTACTGTTCTTAGGTATATAGATGAAATCAAAAATAAAATTTAAAACACTAGTTTTTGCCATAAGGGGAATGAAATTTTGGTATTTGAGGGTTTTTTTACGGTAAAAATCAAAGTAATTTTTGTTTAAATGAAATAGGTATTTTACTACTAATATTAAAAGATTTATTTCGATGAGAGAACACCTACTAAGTAGCTACAAGAAAAGAAAATATGCAGTGCATTTAACAGCTTTTTTTAGTATTTTTTTTAATAAAACCTCTGTGTCAAAAGGAGATTGCACGATAAAGCGGAAGATGGAAAGAAGGCTTGGGACGGACAGGTTCGATGGCGTTGGGCGAGAAAGCTGAACTTATGAAATGTTGCAATTTACATTATACTATTAACTATACTCAGTACTCATTTACCAATAATCATCGCTTATGGATGTTTATATTGTAGGAAAATAATTGTAAGATCATCAAACTAAAATTAAGACTTTTCCATTTTTTCGGAAGTTTAATCCCTTTGTGGTAATAATAAATTTTGAAATTATTTTTTTCTTAATCACTATATTATTGAATATCTTTTTTTCGCGTAAGAAGGTTTTGATTATTAACACACACACACACAATTTTTTTTCTCCGTACAATTTCGATCTACCCTAATATATACCTCACACTGCATCTTTAAAATCTTGAAATATGCCTTGAATTTGTAATTTTTGACTTTAATAAGTACTTTTAAATATCAATTTGTTATTGATGTATGAGGATTGAAGTATGTAACAGGATTTGTATAGGAAAAAGAATTGATTCCCACGAAATGAGAAGTATAATGAAATATACTGCTCTCCGCAGCAAGTGTTGGCACATAATCGCACGTAGTACAATTCTCAGCTGTACTCTACAACCCTCTAAAAATTTAATTTTTGAGTGGAAGGGAGTTCATTATCAGTAAATGCAACTTATTGAAACAACATCTTCAAAATTACAGACAATAAAAATGACTGGACGAAAAAATCTGAAAGATAACTCTAACCTTAAATCGGCAGCTATTTTAAATTTTTGGATGTCTTTGCTGGAGATAATTATTAGTTTGAAAAAATTGCATGTACTCTGCCTGCCGCTTTTGATTCTGCATATCTATGAGCACAAGTCTTTTCTCACGTGAAAAATATTTTGAATCTGCAAAGAAGTTGTTAAGATATCCGACTACTCTAAAATTGTGAATTTTGCCAAAAATTGACAATTTTTTTTATGATTTTATTTTATAGAATATCTTATTAACTTTGTGAAAGTACCAAGTTTATTATTTACCATTCACTAAAACAAAAACTACAAGTGATTTAGTAAAAGCAGATGTCATACTTTAAAATGCGTTTTACTCGAAATGTGTTTTATTGAAAATGCTCAAACGGGGGGGGGGGGGGACCACGATAGTTAAAAAAGTTTTGAAAATAATTAACTGAAATTTTGTGTGTGTGTCTCGTATGTCCATCCATAGAAGTGTTTTAACCTTCAGATTTATCAATTGTTGTTTTAGTACAAAATTTACAGTCTGTTATGTCAATATAATCACTGTTTTTTAAGCAGTTTCATATAATAACTAAGATAAAGCGCTCTAGCTTTTATAAAAATTAAAATGTCTCTTATCCTGATGGTCATTTCAAAAATGAATAACATAGCAACAGATCAGAATTGAAAAATTAAAAATTTAATCACAAAATTTTGGTACAGAATGGGCTGCGTTTATATTATTTTTTGTAAATTTTTACCAATTGTTTCCCATTTTAGTAATAATAATTTCCTTTTATCTTCTTAATTTTAGCATATTTTTCTTAAAATGTGCTAAACAAATCTAAAAACCAAAAAAAAAAATCCTCAAATCTCCATTTTAAAAAAAAATTTGTGGCAAGTAGTCGGATACCTTAAGGACTTTTAAATTATGTTTCCATCCAAAGATTTAACACACAAAAAGAGAGAGAGAGAGAAAGAAAGAAAAACGGAGATTTTTTTAAACCAAAAAAGAAGTGTAATTAATACATGTATTCAAAAATGATTTTTTCCCCCTCCAGTTTTCCTTAATTTAAATTTAGCAAATTAAATCTTCAATTCGCTATAATTGTACAGGATTTAGTGATATGCATTTTTTGAACTACATATTCTAGCGTATTTCATTGGTTTTACGTAATGTTGTCAGCCTGAAATTGAAAGATTCTGAAAACCGTCTCCATCGCTTGAAGTTTAGTAATCAAGTATTCTATAAACATAAATGCAAATAAAAAAAAAATATGCAAATGATTTTGTCTTATTTTAATCAGAAGTGACACAAGTTGTACTATTTTATTTCAATAATGTGTTGTTTTGTCTGATAATGTGTTCTGTTTCGTCTTAGTAAAAAAAAAGTTAAAGAAGTATTTTCTTTCATTCTAAAATTTTATTAAAAACTAACTTATTAACATGCTTTGAATTTTAAAATAGGTTAATTTAATTTTTCTATTTACAATTTTCTTCAATTTTAGACACCCCAGATAGCAATTCTAATAAATTAAAGTCTGTTGGAAATACAAATAACTTTTAATGATCAAAATACTATTAAAAACAAAGTAAAATCAAAATGTATTTGAATTTTTAATTTCTTTGGGAAATAAGATGTGTAGATAATATTGAAATAATAGCTCTAAATATTCCATCTCACTAAGTCCATTTTAAGGTAAGATGAATCATAAAGTTTTTTAACACGGAATTTTGAGAATAAAAAAAATGTAAAGTACGCCAATTTTTAAAAATTAGAAAGAAACCAGCCAGTGTTTGAATTTAACAAGACTTAAAAGCCAAAAATCAAAGAAAAGAAATAAGAATTAGTGAATAACCTACATCAGCGATATAAAATGCTTTAACTGACATAAATACAAAAATAATAGGTAATATTTTTTTTTTAATTTAAGGCGATTAGGTCCCTAAAAATCATTAAACTGTCGAAAAAAATTTTATTGGCTCATTTGATACAACGAATCCTTATAAATATGCCTGCAAAATTTCAAAGCTTTACCTGCATTTTTCATTAAGTAATGGAGCAATGTTTGATGCTAAACAGCAGCTACTACGCCTACATTTCAGATTATCTGCTAAAAAAGAGCCTGATAAAAAATGAATTAATTATTTTTCTAATGCTCATCAATGAAATTGACATTATATAAGCAGTAATAAAATATTTTAAGAAAGAATTGTGCAATTCATGCAAAAATTCTAGTTTGTGAATTATTTACTGAAAATCAAATGGATTTGGTCAAGATTTAAAAGTTGTGTGTGCTTTTTATGATATTATTATGAATGAAATTCAAACTACAAAACGGATCCTCCCAAAGCACAAATACTAAATCTCGGTTTGATAACTCAGATAATCAAAAATCTAATTCGTAAGAATAGAAAAACTCTCCCATTTTTATATGTTAGTTTTTGGTGATATATATATATCCTATGTGCGCGAGATTCAACACTTTTATTATTAAAATATTTTAAGATATTTATTTAAACAAATGCACATACACAGATCTTAGATTTTGATGTATTTTACCTATAAATTGTTATTTGATTTTGCTTTTACTAGTGTACAATATTTAACATGCGAAGGCTTTTAAAATCATGGAAATAAAAAATAAAGGCAATAACATCTTTTGTACATGTTGTGCATTAGCTCTGAAGTGTGTGTATTTTTTTTTATAATTATTAAGATAAAAAGTTTTATAAAATATTGATCTTTCATTCGTTTTTTTTCTATATATTCATTATGGCAGTATACTGTTTAATTGTTCTACATTTGTGCAATTTTTTATGGTAAGTAGTTTTAAATAAGCTAATTAACATTGCATAAAAGTTTCAGACTATTCGATGAATATTATATCATGCTATTCCTGGAATGAAAACTTCAAACTCATATTTCTCCATGTTGAATTTTTGTACATATACTTTTATTCAAAAGCCTAAGGCTTTTTTGATAATTGAAGTATGGATTTGAAATTTTTTATACATGTTCTGAAATGTATGTTATGTAAAACTGTGCATGGAATTAGTTCTAACATGTTTAATACTTTTTCTGAAAAATTTCAAAATCAAAATTAATGTTTTTTTTGGGAATTTTTGGAAGTTTAACTATAAAAAAATTAATAAAAAATTAAAGAGCAGCAGCAGAAAAAAACCCATGCATAGTTTTATGTAGTATATTATAAGGTACTTGGAAAAAAAATTTGAAAGAAAAGAGACGTATTTAAAAAAGTCTTAAGAATTTAAAAAATTATTAAAAAAGCTAAAAAAATTTTAATTTTACAAACATTTTGCTACAAATTAAAAAAATTTTGTATGGAATTATTATTAGATATTAACTTTTATGAAATACAATTAAAACCAAATATCAAATATTAAAAATAAAAAAATTGTGAAGATGGTACCATATCGCCTTAAAAAAAATCCTTTTATTTTAAAGATGGCACATAACTTCTTATTTAAACATTTTGTTGCAAAAATGTGAAATTTTTTACACTCTTCAGCCTTTTATCTGCATCTAAATCTCTATAAGTATCTACAAAGGTACAGGCGCCATCTCTTGGCAACATGCCAAAACAACAGTAATGCAAAGAAAGTTATTTTACAGGAGCAGACGTGCTACTCTAAATCAAGCTTGCGTTTAAAATGGAATGAATGCAATTCTAATTTCAAAAAAATACTTTCATCATAGATTTATTCCTTCTTAAATAATAAAAGTTATTTTCAAAACCTCATTGCAAGTTATAAATGTCAAAACAAGTTTTTTAAAAAAATTAGTTACAATGTTTATTTGATAAATTAATTTTCTGCCTTTAAAAAAAAAGAATATAGAAAGCTTAAATGTTTTTTGTTTTAAAAAAAATCAAGCCTTTGTTATGGATTTTTTACACAGCTCAAAAATATTTTTATAAAATTCTCTCCTACTCTCAGCAGTTTGTAAACTTTTATAATCATATGAATATATTTTACACTGAAATACACTGATTATTTAAAATAAAACGAAAGAGTGACGTATTGTTAATTGGTTTTCATTTGTAACACCTTATGAGAAAAATATCTCAAAACTATAAAATGCTTTAAGAAATTAAGATATATTTAACAAACTTACTTTGAAAGAAAAACATTTTCGATTCAAAACAGAGTAATTTTCACCAAACCTATCTAAGACTTAATTTTAAAATTAAAATATGAAAATATCCATTCACATTATTTTCTCTCTCTATTTCTCTTTAAAAAAATTCTTAAAGATCATAAAAATAACTGCATTACTTTATCAGTATTATATTTTACACATTCTAGAGTTGTTGTTTCTTATCAAATTTGAATACGGTTATAAATTCAAGTGTATTTGTATTTCATGGGTCTTTTAAAAGATTTCTAAACAGAATATACCTCCATAACACTTAAAAGGGGGAATTTACGATACTACTTCATGGGTCTTGATCCACTAATGGATTTTCAGATCCGTGTTTTTGTATATTCCAATAGCTACGCATGGTTAATCAGACGTAGATATAACACTTATGGAAGCAGTCTTTAAGGAAAGGAAACAATACAGTAATGAATAATAACAGGGAGATGAAAGGAGAGCGATACATGAATTATATATACAAGGAAAAGGAGTTTTTTTCTCCTTGTTATTTATTACCATGCATTAGTACACATTTCGCTAAGTGTTATTTATGGCTGCGCCTTTAACAATTGCCGCTATGGGAAATTTTTACTACATAGCATGACTACCATCGGTACTTTTAAAGTTATTGCATTGTGCTAATCAAGCCAGAACAAAAAAAAATTACTTTAACAATTTTAAAACTTTTTAAAATTTTTGTCCTTTTAGAATAGAGACGATTGAAATTGTTCCGTTTAGCAATGGTGAAATAGCCCGATAATTAAGGATACCAGATTAGTACTTACGTATTATACCGTCGCCAACATCGCCAAATAAAAAGATGGCCCCAATCCATGAAACATCACCAATATTGTCATCAATATTGTTGTTTTGAAATTCACTATTCTTACTTATTGCGACATTTAGCGTCGTCTTTTTATGTTTGAAGAAATTGGGCGACGGTATAAAACGTTGTTGTGGCGGCTAATCTTTAGTCTGTCTGACGGAGTCAGACAAGACCCAAAAGACTATTGACCCTTAAGAAGTTTAATACCAGGAGGGGAGAGGAAAAAAGGTCCTCCCTGGAAAGTCCCAAGCAATCCAATATGTGATCTGGAGAGGCTTGCTGAGTCTTGCAACTTGGTGCAAAGAGCAAAAGTCTTCCAGCCTCCACAAAAGGAAAGACTCTTTATGTGGCCATATTTCAATCTAGAGATTGCAGCCTGAGAGGCTCGGCCACATTTAAGTAGGAATGAGGATCCTGGATGTTTGCTTACATACCAGTGATGGTTGGGCGGGGTCCTTCGCCCCTTTAAAATTTCAGATTTAACGCTAGATTGATGTTCAGAGTAAGTGAGGGTTGAAGAGATAGGTGGAGAAGCATTAAACCCTCTTTAACCAAGATATTCACTTGTTCGTTTCCAAAGATGTTAACGTGTTATGGAATCCACTGGTAAAAAACATCATGGGACTCTGATATTTGTGTAAGTTTTTGAAGTATGGAGACGCCAGGGTATAAAACGTAAGAACAATGAATTCGTCATCGACCATGTGTTCCAGTCCTGATGTTACAAAATACCTTCGCGCGGAATAACGGAGATTAGAAAGATCAAGGCCTAACGTGGTATGCAAGTTAGAAAACTTGAGATACTATATCAAGTACCATCCTCATCAAATGAGCGTAGATTAGCATCAAGGAGTTTGTAGGTCATGGACACTGTCAAGCTCAGTGCTCCTGAAACTTTCGACATTTTCACCCCTATTTTCAGTCATAATTTCCACCTCCCCCTCAAACAACAATGTATTGAATGCAATAATAATGTACTTTAAAGTCAAGGGTGTAGTTACCGCCGTATCAACCGTATGAGTGATATGGGGCCCCCAAGTTAAAGGGATCCCAGCATTTTTAAGCAAAAAAATCGTAAAATGTTAAGGGGCTGCCAAAAGGGCCCCTCAAGGAATTTGATACAGGGCCCACTCAAGCCAATGTTTGAATTAAAGCTATGACTATAATTATAAACCGTACAAATTATCAAAATAAGTATTAAATATTGAAATAATTTTGTATATGATAAGTCCAAGGGAGTCACTACTAATTATTAAACTTGTTTTTAATTTAATAATGATAAATTAATTATCAAATACGTTGCGCAGTACTGATACATTTATAACCATATCGGTATAAATGTATATTTTATTTTTTTATTGTGTCAAAATATATTTTGCTTTGCTTCCTTTCAGTAAATTAGTAACTATTTTAAATATTTTATTTTTAACTTTCCGATATGCTCGTGCCCCCTACGTAGGGTTATCCCTCCCCCTAGGGGGGGTGCCCACAGTTTGAGAAACTCTGGTCTAGCTAGTTAATTTTAATCTAGCAAATGACTAGCTAAAGACAAATGAAAAAGATATGTATACATATCTAAAAACTGAAAAGAATTATATTAACATTTAAAAAGTTTTCAGAAAATGCATTTTTATTTAATACTACTTATTTTATAATAATATTCAATTGTTAATTCTTCATTCGAATTTATCGTAAACGAAGATTGCTCCATTTCTCTATTTGATGAAATATTAAATAGATTTAATGGTGGCTTATTTAGAATATAAACTATATTTCCAAACTGAAATGGTTTTTAATTTCTAGCTTCCAAACTTGCAGTAATAATTTTAAAAATTTTAATATTTTATAGTACATGAATGCTACAAAATAATACAATATTTTATTTGTTCGAATCGCAAAATTCAATAATTAAAAAAACATATATGATTATACTAATTATATTATAAAAGTTGTGAAACCTGTAAAACTCTCTCTTCAATCTAAAAAAGAAAGAAAGATAAATAAATAAAGTCAGAGAACGTACGACTAAAATAATATAATGCATTTTAGTTTTTGTAAACAGGTTTTAGTTATCAAAGATGTACAGTTCTCTGTGCCAATTATACTGAAGTTTATTTAGAATGTTTATCATTTGTTAGCTTTGTATAGATTTATTTTCTGCAATTTGATTTTTTTTTAAAACATTTGCAAGTAAAAAATTTAAAATATAAGTAAATAATTTTTATATTATAGTAAAAAATTTAAAAGAAAATATAAATAAATAATTTTTATATTATAAGATAATATTTAATTTAATGAAAAAGAGCATTCTAATATATTACCATAAATGTTTATGAATAATTTTTGGAATCATGGATAAATGAAGTGATGGTTTTGTATCAAATAAAGTGATTGCCTTTGTATACTGGTCAGAAGGAAAACCAGCTTTCGTAAACAGATATTTTTAAAGAATAATAATATGTTGATACTGTATAATTTTCCTTCTCTCCATATTCTGATCTAATGTAGAACTTATTTTATATAGTTACCTCATGTATTACTATTTAATTTATTTACTCTTATATTAATTTAATAATCTAATAAATATCTGATAACTAAATATAATAGCTGATTCATAAAACTGTAATGGTTAAAGTTTAAGAATTTTTTTTAAATATACAAATAACAATTGGATTTTCCATTTAGAGAGAAACCTTTTCGAAGTTTTTTTTATATCAAATGCTATGAATTACTGTAAACATATTGCCTCCAAATTAAAATTATTTAAAATAAATAAAATTAGACAAAATAACTACTAAAACAGCAAAATGAAAAACGTAATGCCTAAATATGACTGAACAAAAATATTGCATATAGAGTACTGGAAATTAAACTTAAAATTGCTTAAGTTGTGTTATTTACAAGATAAGCATATAAAAACTTTAAAAAAAAGACAAGAAAATTGCATTAAAAGGCAAAATTACCAACAACAACAAAAAAGAAATCGTTCTTTAATGTTAACGAAAGTCTACTTTAAAAAAAAAAACAACTAGAAAAGCAAAAAAAAAGTTGTTAGCTGACCCCAAAAAGCACCAGTCTCTTTTATTATCACCCAAAGAGCCAAAAATAAGGCAAAGCAAAGCACTAACGAAACGGAATTCAAAGAGAAACAGACAAAAAAGGAGAGAAAGAGACAGAAAAGAAAAGGAAAAAGCAACCAGAAAGACCAACATAAAACACTTATTTAAATTTAAAACTGAAACCTTACTTAATGACTTATACATCACTTAACTTGTCCAAATTCTAATTAAAACAAAAGAATAAGAGGGGACAAAAAAACACTTTCCTCATAATTAATTGCCGCCAACTGTAAAAAGATTCCTTACTGAAACAAAAGACTCAACGGGAAGTAACCAAATAAAATAAAAATAAATTAACTCAAACAACACAATGCGTCCGATTTTTTTCTTTTTTCTAACCCTCCTTGCGGTTTGTTTTCTGCTGCGAGCAGAGTTAAAGTTAAAAATTTTCTAAATGAGGGTTTAGCTCTCATTAACACCAATTGTGAAGAGAAGTTTCGTGAGGATTTTTTTTCTGCATCCCCCTTAACGGCTCGCGGTTACAGAAGAGTGGTAGGATATGGATGCGTGGCAATTAAAAGACGAAGGGTTTTATGCTGTGGTTCTTTTATAAAAATAGTGAGAAATGCCTCGAGAAGGGAAAAAACGTTTTAACAAGCAAAGGGTGAGTTAGCCTTTTCTGTTTGAGACAAAAGAGAGAATTTATACTTCACAGCAAAGAAATTTTAGCTCTGAAAGAGGGACTGTGTATAAAATACTGAATTTTTTTAGACTGCAATTAGCTGATGTAAACAGACCACAAACATTTCAATCGACTACAGCTCACTAAATAAATACAAATAATTCCAATTAACAAAATCTCCAAATATAGTATGAAAGTATATGTATTTTGATGTGTTAACGCCTAATTTCTTAGTACGGTCACATCATTTTTTTTTATTCATATAAAATATTTTTTTAAATTTTGCCACCTGTGGTTCCTGTATAAAACTCTTCAGAAAATAAATTGACAAGCTCTTAACATTCCAAGAGCATCAAAATTTCAGCCTAATAACTAACAGTTGTTGTTCTTTATCTAATATAATATATTCCACAAATTAATACCTTAATCCATACATTTACTTGCCAACTCATGTGTCAATCATGACTGACTATTGTTCAAAATGCTGAGGGTTATATGTTGCGTTAAAAGAATTTTATAATCAAACAGAAATTGTCCGTCTGAACCATTTTACAAGCAATAAAATCAACTACAAAGAACTATCTCAGGTTTTATGTCTACATTCAATGTTCGTAATCTCTTCCTAATTCACAATTCTTAAATACTAATGAAAAAAATCAGTTTAAAATGTATCTTGGATTGATTATAGAGAACAAAAAGCAATTCATATTTTTCTACAGAAGACTGCAGGGAAAAAATAGAAAAATCACTATATAGTGTATAGAGTTGAGAGATAAACAAAAGATTTCAATTTATTTACTGAAATTGAACAGCATTTTGATGCTGTAATGTTTAGAAAAGAATGAAATGTAGAACCAGCAAAATTTAAAGACATATACGATCTCCTAAGTCTTGAAAAATGCAGTCTTAATTAAATAAATACCTTCACAGAAAGAATGTTGTCTTTTCAAATAATATATATTCGTCATTTTTAACCAACAAAAGAATTTAATCTGATTGATAGTAAACACATACATTTTCTTTCAATAGTTACAATCAAATATTAGACGATTCTGATGTTGTACAACTATGCGTGAGATCTTAAATACTATCTGAGCTCTGTCTATTTTTCCTATTCCTACCTGATTGATAGTTTTATGAAAATAAGCTAATAAAGATTATAAATTTTCTCACGTAGTATACGCATATATTAGATATTTTTAAAATGAAATATATCTAATTTTGGTACTTTGCAGTCTTCTTAGACCAAAGATAATTTTGTATAGCCTTCTTTGATTATAAATATCTAAATTGCAGTCTTCCATAGTTTGAAAAGACCCTTGTAATTCTTATCGGTTCCTGCTTTCCTCTGATCCCCTTGTCTACCCTCGAACCCGGTTAGATGTGTGGGAGGAACTGAATAATCAGTAGACATGATTCACTCTAATTATTTTATTGTCACCAAAACATCAAGCAAGCACAATAATAATCTAATTAAGATAAAAGATCAAATAGCTGAGCGCGGAGGTGAGACTCATTAGCCTGGGGATAATAATACGGACCCTCAACTGATTCCACGATAACTTATACGAGCTCAATATAAACTACGTCGCGCACTAATACGCTAAACTTCTATTTCAACATGGATCACGATAAATGTACTTTTATGAAGTTGAGTCCTCCAGTTGAGGCCTTGAATACGATCCTTATCCGGATTTAATTACCGTCGAGTGATACTCTTAGACTTCTTCAATTGATAAACTCCGATTTGCGCTTAATAATTTCACGATCCTTCACTCGCCAACTAACTCCTAAGACTCGCAAATATAGAATTTGTATAATATACTTAATTTGCATTATCAGGCATTCTTCACTCGGTGAAAGTTGGTGGATAATATTATTTCCTCAGAAAAATCCCCAAGGGGTTAGTTATAGACGCGTATAGATCCGTCACACCCTTAATCCCCCTTCTTCATATAGAATTTATATCAAAAGAAAAACCAAATAGAAAAGCTAATTACCACTCTCTAAATAAAAGCGTTGTTGCAAATTATCGTGCATGTATATATATTTCTGTTAGAAATTACACTTTTAATGAAAAATTAAGGAATATAAGGATATTTCATAAGGCATTTCTGAAGGATTCATTCAAAGAAATTATTTTGTTAAAAATAAAGATAAATAAAAGTATGTAAGTAAAATGAAGTAACATGATACTGTATTCATATTATGCGTTTTATGTATTTGCACACATAAATAATGCGACTACATTTTGCCTAAGTGCTATTCATGAGAAATTCCTAAGCACTGTGATCTCTCCTTTAAGTTTCGTATTTAATGCTTTTTTTATTTATATATGGAAATGCTGTATTTAAGTAAAGCCAATGCAATGTATTATTGCACAGTCATAGTCTGGTCAAATGGATCATCAATCAAGTAAAAACGGTAGGGAAAAAAGGATTGTGAATAAAGTATACCCCTTAATGCAGTGTCACTGCAAAGGTAATACTTAGTTCTTCAATAATTCAGGAATTGAATATATAAATCATGCTAAGTCAATTATTACATTATATGGTGTAAAACACGAGTGCTTGAGCCTTAATTATTATATTACAGAATAATGGATTATTCAGCATCATTCAACAACTAGATGGAAGCATTGAATAATGAATGTAATCATTAATGACCCTTACTATAAAAATCATAGTATCTCATATCTTTTCCTTTTTTTTTAATAGTAATTGAACTATGATTTATTGCAATCTTTTCTTATGATTTTGGTCTTTTTTCTTGGTTCTTGTAAAGAAAACTATGAGTAAGGAGATATATTTTGATGTTTTAGGATATTTTTACTGTCGATATATTACAACAATTGAACGAATACTCATTCTTGATTTAGCATTATCAGGGACTGTAAATTTTGTAATAAAACAGTGATTGATAAATCTGAAGGTTAAAACACTTCTACTATTATATAGAACATACACAAAAATATCAGTTAATTATTTTCAAAACTTTTTTAGCAATCGCTGTCCCCGTTTGAGCCTTTTCAAAACAAAACACATTTCAAGTAAAACGCGTTTTAAAGTATGACATCTTGCTTAAATGGCATCTGCTTTTACTAAAACACTTGTAGTTTTTTTTTCTAGTGAACGGAAAATAATGAACTTGGTATTTTTATAAAGCTAATAAGATGACCTATAAAATAAAATCATTAAAAAAATTCGTAAATTTTTAGCAAAATTCACAAACTTAGGGTAGTTGGATACCTTAATACAACATTGACACATTTTTTGCATGATCATTAGGTATGGAATCAGGGCTAAGAGTTTTCATAAGATTTTGGATTCATTCATCGCAAAAGTAAGTTTCATGCCCTGTGATTTTAAAATGTTCTTAAACAAATATTAAAACTGTAATAAACTTATCGCTGCAGAACTTCACTTTTAAGCAGATAAACGATTTTGATTTGTTATTTTCTTCTTCACATAAGCTCAACAGCCTTTTGCTGGCCAAAGTTGACTCGCTGATCCTCCTCCAGTTGACCCTATCAGTCACGACGGCCTTTCAACGGTTGATTAGTAGCCATCCTGTACATCTTGTTCCTGCGATTTTCAAAAAGTTACTTTTTTGGTAGGAAAAGCATCTGCATATCCGTACATATAGCCCAGCCATCTAATACGTGATGCTTTTATAGTTCTCGCAATGTCAGTCTCGCCATATTAGCCATTTCCTGTAAATTTCATGATTGTAAAGAATTCTCTAATCATTGTTCTCTTGAATAAGTCCAAAAATTTTCATTAAGGTTTTTCTTTCAAAAATAAGAAACTTTTCTTCCTTTGCTTTATTGAGGGTCCAACATTCATTTTCATGCAGAGCAATAGGCCTAACTGATAGTTTAGTTTTATATATGCTAACTTGGTATTTATAGAAATAAACTTAGACTTAAATTGTTTTCTGAGGCCATGAAAGCTTCTATTAGCCAAACAAATGCTATTGTTTATTTCAACTTTCAGATTGTTGCTACATGAGACCTGAGTTCTTAAGTAATTAAACTGTTTTACAGTTTTAAATGTAGAGTTACCTATCTTTTCAAAATAGACAAAGCCCCGGAGATTCATTAGTTGAAATCAAAAACTCTTTTTTTTTTGTCCGTATTAATTACAAGTCCCATCTCCTTTGCCGCACTCTCAAGCGCTGTTACTTTTTTTAATAATTGTAAATTAAAGCTCATTGTATCATTAGAATGAAAGAATATGAGATAAGCAAATTTAAGAGACAAATGAATAGAATTATGAAATAATATAAATGCAAAACTCGACCATTAGAATTAGAATTTCAAGATACGATTTTTAAAAAAATTAACCAATTTTGCTTTGAATGAAATTGGAGTGGATCTAAAACAAAACGGAGGAAACTTGGAGAAAATTCCCTGACTTTTACAAAAGCTAATAACTCGAGCTGCAAAACAGTTCTTATCAATCTCACGACTTCCTCTACAAATTTTTTTCGAGAATTTTATTTCTTATTTTCTTAACTTTACTTCATGAAAAAGAAAGAAAAAGTTTTTGAAAGTGTCGCGTAAAAGGCTTATAACGGATACTTATATATAACTAAATCGCTGTGCAAGTTCCAGAACATACAAAAAGAGAGAGAGCGCGCAAAAAAGGAAGGAAAAATGCACATTTTTGTCTTTTCCTTTTTCCCGACAACTTACTCGAAAAAGAATGTTTTTAATGATAAAAACCGAAATGAAAATTTATCGCGCGGAACGGTTAATTCATAATGTTAAAGTTCAAAGTGCAGTTAAGTTTCGCAGAAAAAGTTTTCTTGCTTTTCAGAAAGTCTAAAAAGTTTTCGAAATTAGAACAGATTTTTTTCTTGTGCTTTTGAGATGGTTTATTATACAAAAATCCACAGGACGAACACAACTAAACTCATTAAAGTACAATATCATTTATTTTTAAAGATGTAAAGACATTTTTTGTAACGGTAGGATTATTTCCACATTTCTTATTTTGTAAATAAGACTAACAACACTCAAAAACTTCTAACAATCCTATTTATATATATTTTAATGTACACACACTAAAATTTCTTGAATAATGAGAATGAAAAAAAGGAAATAAAAAAAATTGAACATTATAAGTGGTGTTATTCTAACACTTATTTTAGAATGAATGAAGAATAATCTGGTTATAGATAGTCCCAATTTCAAGTTCATATTGACAAATAATCTGCGTTAAATTGTGAATTAGCGATATATGTATTTCTTTGAGATAATTTTATAAAAATGTAGTATTTAATCAAGACTGTGAGATGACTATATATATACATATAAATGCATAGAGAGTTGCAGAGAGTAATATATATATATATATATACAAATAAGTACATTGAGAGTGGCAGAGAGTAATATATATATATAGTTATCTTGCTTAGAATCTGGTTTCTATCTTTTAACTTTGTGGGTTGTATAATTTTGTCTTATTATTTTATTTCTTTTTATTATACTATATATATATATATATTAAACTAAATTTATTAAAATTTTATTTTATTTCCGATCGGTTCTCAAAAAAAAAAAAAAATTAAGGTCTTTTTCTATATTGTTATGGTATGACATATCACATTAGAGGTTTAAAATTGCTTCGATCATTTCCTTTAATCCTAGTACTAATTCTGTTAATCGCTTAACCTGAGAATTGGTCGCGCAGGTCACCGAGTTACCCCAGGTTCAGGAAACCATTAATTCTAGGAAAACTGCTTATTTTTCTTAATATTGGCCTTGACAGTATTCTCCTAAATGACAGTTTTCATAGGAACTAAAATGTATTTGTCACATATCTCCCTCTTTTTAAGGAGTGGCAAACGTTTTTTTTATAATCTTAAGGTACTCGTTTTGACTGAGTTCTCCGCACGACCATTTTGTTCCAAAATATTTTCAATGAACATGCTATATTTTCCCCTTGCGCACAACTTAGTGGTTTTGATTACTGTGTTGGACGATTTATTATGGTTTATAAATGTAAATAGGCAGAATATAAAAAAAGAAAGGGGCATCTGCGATCTCTATTGAAAGAAATTTAAAATGGTCAAGCAAAGGAAAGAACCAGATAAAAAAAGCATATTAATCATGATAGCGAAAGTAAATTTGAGAAAAGTAATGAACACGAAATGTTTGAGTTGAAAGGAAAATTTTCAAATGCCACCTAAAGAACTCCATCAAGAAAAATATAAAGCCATAAGTACCACAAGACACACTTCACCCTGTCAAAAAGACACAAGCAAGGAAAAGTTCTACATGATAAAATTTTCGATCATCAGAAGACAATAAAACTACAATAACTTGAATAAAATATAACAGTTTTGCCTTTGCAAATAACAATCCTGTAATGTTAGCGAAAAATTTCTGTCATTTGTGTCCTTTATTAAAGCCATGCACATTTGAAACTTCTTGGCTCAGTTTGATTGATATTTTTTCTCAAATTATCAAAGAAAAAATGAAAAGTTCTTAAAAGTAGGTAAGTATACTTTCTCTTGATCAAGTTATTCACTGGGATAATGATTTCTGTCGTGTACAATAAAAATAGCTATAGGAAAAGGGATTGGGGTAACTCAGTCACCCCGCGTTACCATTAACGTTAGTATCGAGTGCATGCCTTCTCCCGGGTTAATTTTTTCATGCTTCATAAAGTAAGCTAACGAAAATAAGTAGGAAAAAAATACATCATCAGCAGTTTTTTTCCCATTGGATATTGCCTTTGAACTAAATGCAACAAAAAAAGTGATGAATGTGATGCATGCAGTAAATTAATATTTTATTGCAACATATACACACAAGACTTATGAATGTTTATTCAGTATTTTTACATCAAAAATGTACAATAAAATGTTAAGAATACTAAATCAATAAGTAATACAAAATCATGAAAACTTAGATTCTCTCTGAATATACAATATTCATATTTTCCTGTAAAAAGATTTTTATTACAACTACTATAAAATATTCCTTGCACAGTGTTCTTGGGTACTTACGTATTTTACTGTCGACCAGTTTCTTGTATCAAAAAAACTCGCCAAATCACAAGACATTACTAAAAGCTGTCATTGTATACGTAAACAACATTATTGTGTTTGTACGTGCATGTGAACAGCTTTCCACCATTGGCTGTAAACCACGGCTTTGGCGATGTATATTTATTTGAAGAATTGGTCGATGGTATAGTACGTAAGTATCTTTTCTTACTTAAATTACGAGTGCCTGATGTCTAGCTGTTTTTATTAAAATTAAAGTACTTTTTATTGAAATTTCTAAAATATCTTACGGCATTCATAAAAGAGCTAAGATTTCTATTAGTCCTAAAAATTAATGCGTAACAGGAATTTATATTTTATTACAAAACAAAAAGTTTTTGGTATTAAACTTAAAAGTCTTTGTAGTTAGGATTGTGATAGAAGTTTGTGTGATAAAAAAAACTTTAAGTTGAAGGTATACAATGATAGTCATGATACAAAGCCTAAACTACTGTCTATATTTGAGAGAGGGGGAGGGGGAAGAATAATTGTCATCATTATATGTCCTTAAAATAGACACATAATTTTTTTTAAAAAATCGGGCATGAGAAACAAATTTTGCAATAGCTTTATGTAAATTTTTATGCATTATTTGTAATTTTCAAATGCACAAATCTTTTGGGTATTAATTTTTTTTTTTTTTTTTTGTATTCATTAAAAATTCAAGATTTTTCTTTCTTACCTTTTTTTTTATTATCATATATTAGCACGCTAATTGAAGTATCAAAACTTTTGAAAGTGTGCAAAATTTCACATATAAATGACGCATAAGTACAATAACCATTGAACTTACCAAACATCCTGCCTTAAATTATCTCCAATCAATGAATAAAAAACAGAATTAATGACAATGCTTTAGACGATGCATTTCCATAAATTACACCTACTGCTTATAGTTAAGTATGCATCGTGTGCAAGAGTATTGCATCAGAAAGTTTTATGCAACCGCCATAGTACCCGAAAATAACTCAAATCAACTAAAAAAATCGCTTAAACGCAATCTTGAATTTCAGAAAATCATGGCTTTTGTATTCACATGCAAATAATGCAGGGAGCAATTTGGCCATCTTTACCCGATCATTGGCTCCGTTTTAATGGAGAAATAACGTGTTAGTAAATCCACGTGTGAATCCATTGTTTCGAGACTTTGGCGCAAAATTATTGTGTAGTAAATAGAAAAGGGGGGGGGGATTATCTACCTGCTTTTTTTGGTGATATATAATTTGTACGCCGAAATAATTTTGTTTCTTTCTTGACTTAAAAGTGTGGGGATTTGTCACGGCATTGTGATTTAAGCATATAAAAATATTATGTTACTTTATGTTTGCAAAAAAAGTTGCATTTTTTTTAGAAGTTCTCTAATTCTCTTTAAAAAGTATAATTTCATCTCATAAATGCTTCATTACTCTTCAAAATAAACCGCTCTAATGCAAACAAATGTTTGCTTGAATAGAATTTAAGTAGTTTTAATACAACAAAATGTAACTTGAAGATTTGAATTTATATTTTATGTTTCGCATTTTATTTTTCCTTTGTGAAGGAAGCATTAAGTGTTGAGGCAAAATTTATAGAGGAATTTTCTTAGTGTTGAATTCAAATTTTTGACCACATGCATGCTGATACCTCAATTATGGTACATAATGTAGAATTTGATGCTACTATAAAGCTTAAGTAAGTGAGTTAGGGATGTTTTAAGGCATGGGCCGACTGGACCCGGGCCCAGGGCCTAGGCCGCAATGGGGGCCTCGTCTCGTTTTATTACAACTACAAAAAAAACCATGAGTCGAATAATTTTAACGGTCGAATGTTATTTCCGATTGTATTATCCAAAAAACTGGGAATTTCGGACAATATGTCAACTGGCTACATGTGATGACCGTCATCTATGTGTGACCTACCACCATACACCATCATTACTCATTCAATCAATACTCATTTATTTGAATCGGGTTATTACTTGTACGAGTATTTGACAACGTATTCTACATACTGTCTACTTTTAAGGGTCATAGGTGTGGTGGTGTGTAGGGCTTACATTTGGGTAAGAGCCCAGGGCGCCTACTTTTGCTTAGGGGTCCAGGGCCACAAGAAGTCTTAAGACATCCCTGAAGTGAGTGATCGCTTATTAAAATTGCAGTATAAAGCAACTCGAGGGCTATTTGCAATGGATCTCGTAATTTTGAGCCTCTGTCAAGTGACGAGGAAGACACATGAGTAGGTACCTCCTTCTCCAAACTACTACATCTCACTAATGGGAGGACATCGAGTCCTTGACAGATTTAACATGCATCAGCCCATCTACACAACGGGTCTTCAGTGGCATTCATGACACACCAGCCTCAAGTTCGTGACCATAACCATTAGACTACCACGGCCACACTATTAAATATTTGAATAATTTTAGATAATGTAAATTATCGAAAGTATGTTGCTAGTGTCGATAATACCGAGGAAAAAAATTAATCGAACTCAAAACTCATTGTACTGACACGCTATCAATCTACAATTAACTACCACTCTCTAACAAATTACAACTTTATTTTCAACTTCAAACTACTCACACCTTATACATTACTAAACTACCTCGCCAATTTATACACTACTAAACAATATCACCCCTTGTACCCTGCCTACATTTCATACCCACCTCACAAACTCTCTACTCAAACTCTCCCCCATCCCTCTCTCTCTCGTCAAACATACAACTTCCCGCACTCCCAGGGATACACTTATTCAACACCGATGTCGAAAAAGCGCCATCTATTACCTTAACACTCATCGTAACCGAGGTGTAGGGATGGTAATTCAATTTTAAGCAACAAATAAAGCAAAAGTGGACATTTTTGACTATTTATTTCGTTTTCAAGATAGATGAATTTTTTTTTTTTTTTTTTTTTTTGCTAAAATATTGCAAAGCGATAATAGACAATTGTAGTTATTTTTTTTGAGATAAGCTTTATCAATTTTGTGCATACATTTTACATATCTTAATTTTTAATTCTTATTTATTAACATTTCTTTTATAGGAAATATATCTCTATAATAAAATAAAGAGAAAGAATGTTCTATACAATACTAGGGTTAAGAATATTAGATCATTTTCAAACGATTTGGATCATTCATCTTTAGATAAAATCAGTTTTCAAATAGATTTTTAATTTAACTTTTAGATAAAATCTTGCAACTAACACAGAATATTAAACAACTAAGAAAAATGCATTCACGTGAAAATTTACTTCAACTAAAATGTATTTTAACTTCAGTTTTAACAACGATGTAAATAAAAAGAAAGGATACAAATGTTTATTTTTCTCTATAAGATAATTAAAAATGCCATATTTTATTTTATTATACTATATGTACATGTATGTAGATAAATAGATATAAGCGTTCTCACATCTTACTCTATAGCTTTTGGTATTCACCAGATCAGAGTGGTTATACAATCACTTTAAGAGTTTTCAATACTTAGTCAAATTCTTCGAGTACTTTCCTTAAGAATTAGTGAAATACTTGAAAAATTAAAATGGGTTGATTCTCATTCATTTATTTGGAAGTTTTTGCTCAACGTACTCTTTTTTTTTTTTTTTTTTTTTTGAATTTTTTGGTTTATATTGTGTTTGTATTTGTTCTTACTGAACATCCGAATCGTAAAGATGGAAGGTTGGTACGAGCAAACCAGTTTAACTCCTCCTATTCGCTTTTAAGTCCAATATTGTTTTTTTTTTTTTTTTTTTTTGACTCTCTGGGCTTCATTTTTAATTTTTACTTATTTGTATTTCTTTCTTCCATTTAATTATTTATATGTTGTTTTCTTGAATTTTGTTACTCTTTTATTATTTATTCTTTCGTGTTCTTAGAAGTATTTTATATTTTTAATTCATATATATATGCATTTTAAAATTCATGTAAATAATTTTTGAAATATATGTGTTTTTGAGAAAATAAATTATGCTTTTCTTTTTAAACTCAATAATAAAGCTGAATTATACGAGGTACAAAATTTTTTTAATTTGTGTCACATTCCGGGCATTATAAAAGATATGTAGGCTAATTTTTAACTTTCATTATTTCCTAAAATATAATTATTTACCTCTTATATTTCCGTTTCAACTTGACAGTTTAAAAAAAAATCACCAATCTGCAATAAAAAATAAAATATGATCACCTTGACACCTACATCATTAGGATGAAATACAACAGACATATCTTCTGTTTTAAACGACAGGTCGAATCAAAACCGCTCAACCGCTTGAGCTTTTAAAAATGGAAGAACACGGACACAGGCACATCGTCCATCAAGCGTTCACACAACTCCGACAAAGCCAAACAAAGGACCGCCGACAACAGCTCCTCCCCCCGTCATAAGTTTACGTGACTTCCATACAGACACAGTTCTCCTGTTGTCTTGGTGGAGCGTAACATTTACATAAGCTTTTCAGGTTAGATAATCATTTACGCCACCTTTGGGTGAGAAAAGAGTTAGGTATTTGGAAGAGATTTCGGAAGATTCCAACTCCAGATAAAAATAGATCATTTTCTTTTTTTTTTCTTTTCCAGAAACCGAGGAAACAATGGGATTGAGCTTCACGGTAGAGAAATCTACAGATACCGGTCATTATGACACCGGCCGAAACACGACAGTCAACCGGTGGATGAGATCCTATCTAGAGTCTATGGGAACTTGTGAGTAATACTGAGCTTCAGTAGAAGTTTTTTTAGCTCACTCCCAAGGTCAATTCGTATTATTCAACTTGTAAACCAAATCATTAAATACAGAAAATGTGTGATATAGTTAATTTTTATTTCGTCAGGATTTTTATCAGGACTACGTATGATATTGTATTCTTCAAATTGCGTGATTCACAAGCCTCTAAAAAAAGAAAAAACTACAGTGTTTACTCGAATCTAAGCCACTATCGATTCTAAACCGCACCTCCAATTCTCTACACGAAATGAAAAAATAAAGAATTGCGAGAGGTTCATCAATATCGAAACTTAAGAATTTAAAAAAAATAATGAGAAATAATAGGAAGTTAATAATTTATTTATTTTAACAGTTTAAAACTTTCAAATACATACATGAACATATTATTTCTCTAACCGTCGGTATCGTGTTTCGAAAATGATTCGTTACTTCCAATGTCACAGCTGACTTCGGGAATCGCTTTCTTCTCCTGTCGTCTTCCGTGCCATCCACTGAATTTGTTATGCAACATTTTTAAAAGAATGTAAAATAATTATTAAAAACTGTCAAGCATTTACAAGCAAAAATTACTTCGTTTTGTCTACGCCATCGACGTATATTTGTTTCATCCGTGTCAAATTATTTTCAGTGGCCGCTGCTCTATTTTAATTTTTATATCTACATATAAAATTACCTCCCTTTACATACTTGCATCATAGTGAACTCTTGACTTGATACTATTGTCGATATCTTTGATGTTTAGGTGATTAAAAGAAAGCGGATACAAAAGAAAATTCCTAAATACGATTAAACAACTATTTTCAGGAGATAAATTGCGAAATAGGGTGCGAATAGGCAAGTGGCCAGAATGGACGGTTGCATTTTTCCCCTTGAAAGGGGTGGAAACTCAATTTGCCCCATCCAACAAATTTTTTGCCTTCGATTCTAAGCCGCACCCTATTTTTAGTAACACTAAAACTGGAGAAAATAGTGCGGCTTAGATTCGAGTAAATACGGTATTTTATTTCATTTCACATTCCATCGATCGTTTGAAAAATTTGTGATTAATAAACAACATCAGTTTCTTTAACAATTTATTTCTTTTTAATTTTTTTTTAAATCCTAAAGTATTTTATTCGTAACTAGAACGGGAGACTTCGATATGAAACATATAATTCAGATTTAAAAATATTGTAAAGTGATATATAATTGGGTTCTTTAAAGACTTGTAAGTAATACAAAGCTTCATAAAAAAATTCGTAGCAGCTGCAGTCTAGTGGTCATGGTCGCGAATTCGCAGTCAGCATCGCTTGTCAAAACGTGGATTCGAGTCCTGGTACCATTAACCCCTTAAGTATTTTGCCCCTACAGCCCGTAGTAGCCCATACGCTGTGCGGGCTAGTAAAAGTTAGCCACAACTGCATATTAAATCTGTTAAAGCTGAAGTGAGTCAGGGAGAGTTTAATAACGTCACACTATAAAGCAGCACGATAACAATTGGTGACAGACCTCGAAATTTTCAACCTCAGTCAAGTAACGAGCACTGTTGAGGCAGAAAATTTTACACATAGACATTATGCGAAAGTTTGGAGAGTAGCCTGCCAACTTAGATGTTGTATCCCTCACTTGCTAGTGGTTTAAAATTACGAGGTCCATCGCCAACAGCTTTCATATGGCTTCAAAATACGACGATAAAAAAAATTAATAAATCGCAAAGAACTAATTAGTCTACATCAAAGAAAACTCTTACATAACTCTCATTTCCCATCATTAAAATAAATATTGATTCAAAGTGGTTAAATTATTTTGATTTTTGCAAGTTTATATTTCAGATGGGTAGATGGGTATGAAGAACAGTATCTTCCTTAAGCAAAATAATATTTCTCATCACAAAATTTTTAATTCCTCCCCCCCCCCATAAAAAAAAGTAGGATAATGATGCTGAAATCTTTCCTAAGGTTTTCTAGTGGAGTGGATGCTGCAGATGATGTAAAGGGTTTTGGATTCCTTCCAGATGAAGATGCGTCGAGACTGAGTACTCAGACTTAATCTGGGTCTTAACTTAGACTTAGGGTCAGTACTTAGGAGTATTAGTACTTAGACTAATTAGGTCAGACTTAATAAAACGATTGGGCATTCTCAGGGACGTCTTAAGACTCTTTGAGGCCCTGGGACCGGAGAAATCTTAAGATTTTTAGGCTTTGGGCCCTTATGCAAAAGTAGGCCCTACCTGAGATCCTTAAAAGTAGACAGTATATATCAGGCATTGTCAAATACTTGTACAAATGTAATTTGAAACAAATAAATGTGCACGACTCAAAATCTGAAAAACATAGGCACAAATTTGCTCAACCAATGGTCACATTTTGAATAAATGAGTAAAATGATTATGGTATTAAGCCTAGACATAAACGTCGACAACAGTCATCACATAATAATACAGTCTTACCACTTTTGCCAGTTGACATGCAGTTTGAAATTCCCTGTTTTTCGGATAATATCTATGGAAATAATATTTGACCATTCAAACTATCCGGATCATCTTATTAAGACAGAGTCGAGAACAAAACGAGGCCCAACCAAGGTTAGGCCCTGGGACCAGGCACAGTTGGCCCATGCCTTAAGACTTCCGTGATATTGATTCCTGTTTTTGAATGTCGATGTACTCTTCACCATGCTGAACACTGTCTTTTTTTTCAAAAGTGAATGGGATATACGCAGGTCTCCTTGCAAACGGACCTTACTCGAGAAGTCTTCTGGAAACAGTAACGCTTGAAACTTGGGTTCCCTGTAAGCTTAAAATTCACGAGATAACTGAGGAACTGTTGCATTCTGGTTATGTCTTGCTGAGATACATAAATAAAGGTCTTGATAGGTCATCGTTCTTGAACAACATTAAATTCATTACTATCTCCATAATCTGGGCGTTGCAGTAAAGTATCTAGCAATCTGTTCTTGAAACTGCCCCGAATCAAGATTGACAGCGATTTGCTTTTTTATTTCATTATTCGAACTTGGTAACTACTCATTTTAATTGTGTTTTTTATAAACTGAACATAACGTTGAAAAAAGTACTCACGAACGTTGCTTTTGGAAGTCGAAGACAATTCTGCACTATTTCAAGCCTTGACACAAAATGATATTTGAATGTTATACGCATATTAAAGTATATATATCAGACAAAATATTAAGCATATAACATACAAAAATATTTAAAAAGATTGAAGAAATGCTTATAAAAAAAAATTAGGTATTCTTCATATGTTAATGAATTCAAAATTTGGAATTGTTATTGGAATATTTTTATATATATAATTGAAAATAATTCATCTTCCATGATCGAGAAATTAAAAAAAGTTGTTTTAACAAAGTGAACGCACTCTGAATAAAGCTAAGCCTTTAAATTTCTTACTTTAAAAAAACGATCCAGTTTGAAGTGCTGAAAAATAAAGCTCCAACATAAAGTTGTTCACAAATTACCTTCATTTAAATTAGCTGTCAAAACCTTTTAACCATGAAGTAACAATTTAACTAACATGAAAAGCCATTTTTTATAATCTTTTTATTTAAGAACCGAGTTTAAGAAGTTGCTTCATAGTAATGAAGGAAAAAAATATCAATGGTTTCGTCTAGTGTTCTTAGAAGATTTATTTTTAAACTATTTCTAAGTTGAATAATGATATCTTAACTACATAGCGATGCCTTATCTGAAATGGTGATACCTTTGCTAATTTATACTCGGTATAACTTTTTTCAATGAGGTAATGAGTTATTTCAAAGATTTACTTTCAATTTAAAGTAATATTTCATTTAAGTTTAAGTATATACAATCAGAGAGTGAAAGAATTTTTCTTTTCCTCTCGTCAAAGGGAGAGAGTAAAAATAAATTTTATGCACTCAAATCAGGTTCTCGCAATATTTTCAAATAAATAATTATATGAACTTTTTGATTATTATTACTTGTTGAGTAAAGGCCTTCTGAACTTTTAAATTGATTGATTAATTTATTTAAATTTTCTTCGCTCTTATAAGGAACAAGATGATTAAAATGGCGACGGACCTCATAATTCTGAGCCACATCCTCGATAGATTTAACGTACATGGGAGTAGCACTAGGTTTCGAATCCATGACTCGGCAATGCCAACCCCATAAGTTCATGACCATAAACATTCGGTAAACAAGGGGACTTTTAAATTTCGACAAGGGGACTTCGACTTTTTAAAGATTTTCTACTTTGTAAAATTAATTAAAGAAACAAAATACATGTTTAAAAAGAAAGACTTGATTTCTTTTTATATAAGATCCAGACACTTCTCAATATATCTTTATTCTCTATTCGCGTCATCTAATGTATATTTTTGTCTTTGTTTACATAACCTTTTTTTTAATACAATGAAATAAAGTGCTTCATATCTGTTATTTTAATACATATATATCATCGTTAACTTTGTAAATTTTTGTTAAATATTTAATATGTTTAATATGTCTTCAGCCTTCATGTTACTGAAAGTTGTAATCATGCATTATAAAAGTTTTCTTATTGCTTATTGTAATTAAATTTATTGATAGAGAATTATACATTCTGAATGAAATATCTCCGTTTCAATAAAGTAGGAGTTAAAATTTGGCAAGAAAAATTTTCAGAAAAATAAAGCATTAATTTATAAAGAAAAATTTATATCCCGAGAAGGGACGTCTTAAGATTTCTTAAGGCCCTGGGTGTCTATGCAAAAGTAGGCCCTGGGCCCCTACTCAAATTTAGGCCAAAAATTTAAGCCTTTTATTACCTATGACCCATAAAAGAAGACAGTACATAGCATACGTCGTCAAATACTCATACAAAAAATAATAAATAAATAAATAACCCGAAGCAAATAAATGTGTATTGACTTGTGATTGCACAGACCGGCTCGACCGACTACCGCCTTTTGACTGAATGAGTAATGAGAATGTATGGTGGCCTAGACTTATACATGAACTACAGTCATTACATGTAGCCAGTTTACATATCATCTGAAATTCCCAGTTTTTCGGATATTCAACCGAAAATAATATTTGACCATCGAAATTATTCGAATCATGATCTTATTAAAGCTGAGTCGAGAATGAGACGAGGCCCCCATTGCGGCAAGGCCCTGAGCCCGGACCTAGTTGGCCTATGCCTTAAGATGTCCCTGATCTCGTGGTGTGGGAAACGATTTCATGCATTAATTTACTGGAAATAACGTGCAACAAATTCTACACGTACAATTAATCAATTTTGATCATTATTTTTAGCAAAGCACCAAGTTGTTGAAATATTTTTTTAATTATTTTTTCTATTATTTGTTTTTTAGAACAATTGACCCACAGTAATACAGCTTTTAAATATCTAATATAAACCTATGAAGGACTTTCTTTACAAATGTGCAGTGGATATTTGGTTTTATATAAAATTCAGTACCCCCCCCCCTATTAATCTAAACACTTCAAATGATTGTTTCAAAAATCATTGTCCTCTGAAACATCACGAAGTTCTCTTTTGTAACAATGTCTCATCTTTGACGTCTACATAATGAATAAAAAAAGGGGAGACAAAGTTTGGAGACAGTTACAGTTACAAGGGGGGGGGATTTGAGAGATGACGAAGCAAGCCAGCGATCCTGCTCACACGGTAGCTATCGATAATGGGGTCATGATAGCTCCAACTGCTTCAGATAGGAAGTGAAGAAGAAGACTTTTTCCTGAAACCAACTCTCCCCTCTGGTTTGGAAAGTTCAATTTATCTTTCCTTTCCCTTTTCCATGTCTCTTCCGAGACGGAAGTGGGTTTGCCGGAATGAGGGATTTATTGCCTTCTTTGGGGGTGACCACGTGGAAATTGCAGGTTGCTGTATCGAGGAAATTGCAGCCAAAGAATTGTTAAATGCAGTAAAGGATACTAACAAAATCAATTTTAGATTCGCTCCAATATCAAAGCATTGTAAATGGAACTTTTTCATGTTGCAAAAATTCAAGATTGAAAAAAAGCTTAAAAAGTTTTAAAAATTTTACGAAAATCTAAGAAATTATAATTTTAAAAAAATGTTTAAATTTGTCGACTGTAGCTATTTAAATTAAAACTTTTTTTAAACAATTTTTAGAAAAACGATTTCAAAAACTGAATTATTCTAGTTTGAATGAATAATGATTTCAGGAACAGATCAAAAAATCTTTATAAGAAAATAAATAGAGAAGAAAACAAATAAAAAGAAAGAAAATAAATAAATAATGCCTCAAAACTGGTCATTGAAAGTGCAAGAAAATTTTGATAAAATTTTAATTTTTAACATAATTTTTTTTTGTTGTAAATTTTTAATATTAAAATAATAAAAGTGGAGAGAATGGAGTTTTTTAAAAACAAGAATGGAAATAAATACTAAAATAATAAAATCCTATATTTACGCTTAAATTATTAAATAAAGCGAATATAGATCTTCATCGTAAGTTTTCATTACTTATGAAAATTCGCAATGGTTATCGAATTTTTTTATTAATTATGTAAACACACAAAGCCATAGATTATAAGAAATTAAACATTCTGTAAATTGAACATTTTGAAATTAAAAGATTCAGATATCCATTCAAAAACTTTTGATATGCTTTAGACACTAATTGGTAACTATTAAAAATGAAATTACTTTCATTTTTTAAAAAAATGAAATATGCTGCATAATATATAAATAATCGATAGATTCTCAAAATTTACCATACAGTCGATTTAAAATTAAGAATTAATAAAAGATAAAATTGCACAAATTGCATTATATAAATAATTTATTAACTAAGAATAATATCTTTAGTGGTTTTTCACACACAATTTCTGCTCTGTTTATAAAATATTACTTTTATTTGTATGAGTAGTTAGTTCTTTTTAAAGTAAAAATGGCTTAATTTTTTCACAAAAAAGGGAAATATGAATTGATTAAAATTTACTATTGCATTCAAAATAAGGAAACAAGAATCACATGCTTATGAGCTATTAGTAAAAAACGCAAGCTTTTTTTTTTTTTTTTTTTGAAAAAGGAGAAAAAAAACTATTTATTCATAGATTAAGTTATTACGAGATTAAGGAGAAAATTATAGTAATAAGAATAAGTCCTTATAAACTTTCAAATTTTGCTCAGTGAAGCATTATACTATAAAGACAAAGTGCATATATACATTGTATTCTAGAATTATTCATTTAACTATAAACGGATAAGAAGAAGAGAAAAGTAAAAATAATTTCTGATGCATCAAAAATATTTTTAAATCTCCTGCAATTCATGATTTTACTTAGTTCGGTTTGATTAGCGTCGCGTAAAGTTTTCATTTTCTTTTTCTTCTTTTTTTTCATTGAATTTATGCGTTATGATTAAAAATCAAATAAAAATAACAAAAGTTCATATTCGAAATCATTAAGATACGTAACACGATTATTTAAAATGTAGGTAACTTTGTATTTTTTAATCGTTTGCGTATATCAGTTAAATCTTGCTGTTCACATGATTCTTAATAATTTTGGTGAAACTTTTATTAACATGTAAAAAAATACACATATTCTAAAATATTGATAGAAGTACAAGAGAAAAATGATCAATATTTTTAACCACTTGAAAGCTGTTGTTTTTGGTTATGTATGGGACTCGTTCTCAAATCATTTTCTCAGAATAAAGTAGCTCTTAAAATATATATTTTTGCACTAATGAATTTTTTTGTTTTCTTAAATCGTTTGTTATTATAATTATATAATTATTTTTAACTAATTTAAATAAATCGTTTGCCATTATTCTCTAACTGATGACTGTTTACATAACTTATTTATAAAATAGAATTTGTTGAAAATAATACTTTCAAGTTCGAGTTTTCTCTTGGGGTCTGCATCTACATCTGTCCGATCTATATTTTGTTCCAATAATGTTTGCATAGTAAATTATACATTGGATTAATTTGTGAAGAAATTTATGGGATAAATGGTGAGTTGTATTAATTCGGGAAGAAATGTTTGGAATAAACGATGAGAGTTGAATTCCTTTGTGAAGAAACACATGAAGTATTATGTAGTTAATATACCTCTTAGGTCTCAATAATGTATCTGATATGCTCAATCGGAGAGAAACCAGGCTGACCACGATTCTTAGCTGAACATCACATTGTGCCATTCACCCATCCTCCAAGTGGCTCAGTCCTGACAACAAAACAATGTTCTAAGCGTTAGACTGACGTCTATGACATTCGTCATTAAGCGTGGCTTGCATGCAAGCCGCTTCCAACCAATCGTCTTGAAACTATTCTCTCAGATTTTGAAGCATTCAAAACCTACTGTGCATTCCTCAGAACATCGAGAGTAATTGATAGTCGAGCCTCTTTCGGATGCGTCGATCCGTATGAGCCGTTGTACACATAAGTTTGCATAGTCTTTTGCGACATTTATGTTTCGCTTTTTTGATCCGAATGGTAAAAACCATAAGCGCAGTTAAAGCATCTAAATGCATTTCAGCAGCAATACGATTGCAAAATTAACTAGTTGAATGTATACGATACGATTGTAAAAACTATTTTTGGGTCATCATACAGACATCTCTCACTCCTAGTGTTTTCTGGAAGGGAAAACTTAGAATTCTGGATTTTTCATTATTATTCTTATTATTCCTAAATTTTGGGATGCGTGATGAATTTTAAAAGAAAAAACCTCCTAAGTAATTGTTATATAAAAGAAGAAGAATACAATAATATTTATACTTAAGAATACAATACTTAAGAATACAATATTATTTTAATAAATATATAAATTATTGCAATATTGAGCAATTATTCTATTAGAAATTCTAATATTGAGCAATTATCATAATATTCATTCAGTTTATCAATAAGGTAAAACAGCTTTAAATTAAACATATGCATTAGAATTTTAAAAGAATAATATGTGAATTTCAGAAAGTAGTTTTTGTGACTAAAATCTTGCAATCATTGCACATTCCAGCCAACAGTATTTCATTTATAGATTCTAATGTTCATTAAAATCTACATATCGAAGCTTTCTACAGAGAAGCTTAAAAGTATCTCTTTCATAGTATTCGATGCAACTGAAAAAAGCCATTGCTTCTTAAAAGGAACATAATTGTTAACACAAATGTGCTAATTAGAATGCTCCAATGCAAAAGGTTTGAAAAGTTTTCTAGATTATTTTCCAATTTATATGGTAAGAACTTATCGTAAAAAGTCAATATCAAAAGTTTTAAAAAAAAGTTTAAATTATAATATATATTTTTAAAATATATTACAGATTTCATATTTTTTTCTGAACACATCTTTTTTCCTTTTTCCTAAAAACATCTTTTTTCCAAAACTTATTTTATAGTATTATTTTTAAATGAAATCTCAGTTTTTAGAATTTTTTCAGTTCTAAAAGCGTTTAAATGACCGATGGACGTTACACCTCACTTTATCTGCATTTACATTTTAACGCTTTTGTAACAACGTTTATGTTTTACAAAAATTAATTCATATTCTGACACACATAATCGATAAGCGTTTTTTTACGGGAACTTTATTTTATTCACAATGATTTTCTGCGTTACTTTCACGTTTTTATTTATTTACTTATTTATTTAGTCCATTTTTTTTTTAAATAAAAAATTCACCCAAGTTTTCACGAATTGCATTCAATTTTTATTTTTCCAAATCCTTTTCATCGAGGAACTTACTTTTTTAAGAAATTAAAGACATTTATAAAATAATTTGTTACAATTTTTATTGAATACAAATTAGTTCTCTAAAAAAACGCTCTCTTTGTAAAGAATCAAATCCGGCTTGAGAAGAAAATATAAACATTGTAGACACTCTCTGACACATCAATTTCCAAAATAATCGCTATCTTGTCAATCGCTTCATTGTTGTAAGCAAGTCATGTACACAATGTCAAAAAACATCGCCAAACGTTGGCGAAAGTTCGTGATATCCTTTTAGTGACAGCGTTCAAACAGACCACATTTCTTCACCGTAACCTTTTACAAGAAAGAAATTTCTGCCGTGATTTGTGATAGAAATGGCGTTTGTCGCATGTAAATGTTCTCTCTTCCATGCTAATAACATCGCCCTGTATGTCGCAAAATATACGTTTTTCTCTCTTTCTCTGCGACATTCGTGGTCCGAATCTATTCTGATAAGAATGAAAGGGGGGGGGGATGTTCCTCCTCATATATTATGATAAAAATGGTGACATTTTCTTTCAGAATGCCGCGCTTTTTCTTTTTCTTTTTGATATACTGCAGCTTGACTTTTTCTTCTTCTTTTTGTCAGTGCTCTTTCGAAAGATTTGTGCATCAGATTCCGTATGACAGAAGGGAATAATATGTTTATATAACAACATTAAGATAAAGAGGAATATGTTTGTCAGTTCTTATCAACTGATTTGCCTCATTATCCGGTGAAATAAAGTGACATGTTTGAAAAGGCATAAAATTTGATAGGTATCTTCATTTAGGGTTAAAAATTTTTAGCTTCAATTAACAGAGCTACTTTATTTTTTTTTTCTTTCTTTAAGAGGGGAAAGGAACGAGTAATTTACGACTTCTTGACTTTGCAGTTAAATCTAATGGTTTTTTATTTTGTTTTATACGTTGTATTAAAAGCTAGAGGAAATAAAGTTTCAAAATATTTGCATGAAGGATACAACGTAAACGTTTTTAATTGTGTTTTTCACCCCCCCCCCCTTGTTGTATATTAACCTTTTCACATCTATCGTACTATATTGGATGGCAAAAAATTATACTACCTCAATTCTGTTGCACCATACAAATTGGCAAAAAAAGGTAATTTTTCCGGGGAATTTATTCATATCGGATGCATATAATTAAATTTTGTTTTCCTTTTAATGTTAATTTTTCAAGTAGATTTATTAATTGTTTTATAACGTATTTTCTTACCTTTTATTGTATATATTTCATAATTTTTTATAACCTGTTAATGTCGTATTATGAAGTAATACACATAGCACTATCTCATTAACGTCCATATGTCAAAATAGTACTTTTCCAATTGATTTGATTTTCTTATAATTTTTTGTATCGTCAATTTAATTACGTAATAAGAGCTTGGTTTTCTCTGAAGAACTGGTTAGAAGCGACGGGGTTCACTTACCCATAATCTATCTTACCATGTTTTTAGATTCTTTATTTTAATTTTTAGCGTGGTTTTTTGTATTGCGAAATTATATTTCTAGTACAAGATATTAATTTTAAATTAATTGAATCCTGTTTCAAAAATGATTCTTCTTTTATACTCTTGCTCCTGCATAAAGTAATTTTAAGTTTATTTTATACTTTAAATGTGGCTTGTGCAATTCATTGTTGTCTACCATTCTTTTTAGTTAAATAACACTTCTTATAAAAATTTTCAGAATAACTTCTCGAAATTAATTATAGATATTTTTTAATTTATATTCTTGATTGAAAAAAATTTTTTTTAAATGCTTGAAGATGTTATTGCAAATCTAATGACATGTTAAAATTTTTCGGTGCAAAATGTTAGTTAATTCCTGAAAAGTATTTTAACTAATAATCGTAATTCTATGTTTTCAAATTTTTAAAAAAATAAAACTAAACATATGGGCATAATTTTTTATTATTGCATTGATGATAAATTTTATAGCTTAAAATAAACCATTCCAAGCACCGTTAAAAATACAGAATCACAATAACGAAGGAAAAATAAAAACATTCAAAATAAATTTTAAAAAATGAAAAAAAAAGAAAAACAGAAATATTATACATACAATTATAGGAATTATATAACGAAATGCACGCTTAAATAAAAGTAACGCATTATTTCGTGACAGAGAGAATTAATTACAACTCATTTTCTTTTCTTTTCTTTTTCTTATTCTAAAGACCCGAACATAAATTCATTCTTGAAGTATGAAGTATTTTAAGCAAGTTCCGATATATGTGAATGTAGGCTAGATGGATGAATATTGTTAATGAAAATAATAACATTAATCCAAATATAATTTTTATACAACCCCATTCATACGAATTAATTTTTAAAGTTAAAAATTGCTAGCTTTTTAGCTTATACTGAAACATTTAGCAAAATTTATTTTCAAATAAATTTCGTGCTACAAGTGCATACACACCCATGTGGAGAACAATTTAAAATATTTAAATTAATTTGCAAAAGCCATATTTAATGAATATATACCGTTTCTCATGGATAAAAAGAATTTATAAAATAATTTTTTAAACAAAGTAAAAATATAAAGATAGAATAAAATACCCGTTTTAAATCTTTGCATCCTAAAATAACCACCGTGTATGACTTAATGACTTAAATCCGGATAAATGAAATACCTTTATAATATTTGATAAGCAAGAAGCTTCTTCAATAAATTGTTCAGATTAAACTTGTGAAAATTATGGTATAATAAAAACAAATTATTTAGTAACAGTACATTGTTTATGTTACAGAATACAATGATACAAATTGTTTTATTTAAGATAATGCAATAGTAATACGACAAAACGTGAGGTAGGTATTCTTCTACTGATAAATATAATTATGGAAAAATATCTCAAGTCACAAATTTTTAATAATAAAAATTCAAATTGAGTAATATTTAGAAAAGTTTTTTTTTTACTTTCATTTTTGTAATTTAACTATTAATTTTTTACCCGGAAAAATAATAAATACATGTTTAAGGCAGCTTAAGACACATTCGCATAACATGAAGAATTCAACACAGATAGATTTAATATAATTTTACTTGCATTTGATAACATTTACTTCTATATATATATATGGAAAAACAGCGTAATTGATATTATTTAACAATTATTGCATTGAGTATCTGAAAAATAGTGATACTTTTAAACTTTTTCTAAAAATTAGCTACAAAAACGAATTGCATTATTACAAAAACATAATTTTTAAAAAAATATTGGGACACTTACCTATTTTAAATACGATAATTACATGAGTAATTATAATATTTCAGGAACCCAAATGTATGCTAGTACAATAAAAAAAAAATAATAATAATACCCTACGACTACTGCCTTAAGAATTTTAAAAAAATTGCGGATATGAATATAGACATAATTTAAAATAAAATAAATTTCTAGTAAAAGGAATATAAAAATTTATGATACATATATCATGATGTAATTTTTAAAAAAATCGAAAATCTTAAATTCTGAAAATTGAAAATTCATCATATTACATGAATACACAAATGACAGTGTTTCGAAGTACAGGGGTACATTATGTAGAAACATTGCCAGAGGCGATTTTCTTTTTGTGCAATAGATGGCGCCATGAGACTGAAAGGAATGCAAAACTTCGTTATTTTTGGTAATTCTTTTAGCATTGTTTATAAAAAAAAAAGAAAGAAAAAGAAATCAGAGGAAAAAAATATTTTTGTAAGTAAATCGAACGAAATGTGGCGGCGAATCTAAAGTATAGCTATTTTTTAAACTTTCTATAAATAAATCTTTGAATAACAAATTTATTGAAACGAATTCAATTTTTTCATCTCTTTTCGTTAAATTCGTAGAATAAAAGATTTCCTTTATTAAGAACTACACATGAGATTCGCTTTCGAAGTACTTAATGTTTTCAAAACAAACACTATTAAAACACAATTGAGTGGTATTATTTTTGCTCTCATTTTTTCACTTCTTGTTCTACCAGTATCCCCTAATTTTTATATGTGTATTCCTTCATTAAATTAAATTTTAGTAAATAAGTCATTTGCGAAATTCTGCTGAATTTTAGTTTTGATATGCATTGCTCCACAGGGCAAAAATTAACATGCTAAAAGATTGCAAAAAAAATATGAAAAGAATCACAATATTGCATCCATTTAAAATATTTTCATCTTTGTCTTTCAGCTTTTACATTATTCCTCCCTAAGGCTTGAAATAAATTGCTTTCTTGTCGCCAACGAAAACAATAGGCTTCACTGATTCATTAGTATTATTTTAAATTATTTCCAGAAAAATTCAGCAGATAAATCTTTTGAAGAATACCTTTAACACACATCAAAGAATCTTACTTTCACAAATTTAAAATGGTGAGAAAATTAGAATTTTTAAAGAACTGAAATCGTTCGAAATTTTAATGGACTAAATTCATGACGGTCACGTGATGAATTCAGTCACGTGTTTTTCATTGAATTCAAAAATGACATTAGGCTTGTGCTTTGTTATTCTACCTATAAAATTGAAATAAATTTCCATGTTAGATAACTGGTTAAAAATGTTCAAATATTAAAATTCTTATAAAAGAAAAAGAGTTTTCAAATTTAAAAAAAAATACCTTTATTATGAGTGCATTTTTGAATCAAGTGCATTTATTCCTATGTATATTTTTTCTTTACAAATATATAATTTTTAAAAAGAATCTGCTAAAACCAAAAGTTGACAACAGCATAGCGCACGAACTGATTGGCTGGAAACATGTGATAGCAATTATCATATGACTATGACGTCACATAAATTTATGAACTCACTTGCCTGAAAACACATGTTTGTAGTTATCATGTGACTATGACGTCATATGAATCATCTATAAAAACATTGATTTACCTTAGTAGATTAAACTGCTATGTAAAGGGTGTGGTGTCGCGACCCCTTTAAATTATTTCGTAACATGATAGCGTAAAGGAATCACACAGCTAATTGCCAAAAAGATCTTTTATTTTAGATTAAATAAATAAAAGCAGTAGATTCATTATTAATATTTCAAAGTTCACAGATTTTCGCTGAAGAAAAATACTTGTTCCAAGTCCGATTGTTTTAGCCATTGCTCTACCGACTCCGGCACTCCGTCTTTTACAAGTCTGCCATGATCATGTCGCTTGGTCCTTGAGAGGCAGCTGCTCCCGCAAACTCTATTGAGCGTCTTCGAAGAGAATAAAACCCAGGAGCGAAGTAATTATCTAGATTGAAGAAGATCGAGAGTCCGCGTCGACCCTTTAAACTCCCAGGGCGGTCACTTTCACGCCCCTAGTCACCTCTCATTGGCACATGTGACAGATCTGCACACGGCTGTCCTCACTTAAGTCCCTCTCCATTAGCGATTAGAGACAACAGGCCAACACGTCTGATCCCAACTCCGATGCGGTATCTTGTTCACCATCTGGAGGGCAAAAAAATCGCCTTGTCACATTTACATTGAGGGTGTGTCTTTGTCACGACTGACTGACATTACTCTTCATTCAAGTTGTTTGCGGCCCATATGTGCGAGGGGAACTCAACAGAATGGATGCTGTTTCCGAAGCTCCTTTCCTGTACAACATTGAGACTACAGATCTTCTGGATGTCGGTGAAAGAAAAGGTGTGGTGACATCAAAGCCGTTTTACGAATCGGCTCACATATGTAATGCCCTAGGCATGAGGGAAGAATAGTTGGTCCTTTTGGGGAAATACAATGTCCCATCTGGACAACGTGGTCCCCCGTGCGTCAACCTTTTTCAAGTATTGTTGGGGAGAGTTGTATAAATGAGCAGTTATTACAAGGGACTGATGCACGTTAAATTTAATTTGTCTAAACTGAAAATCCCCACGTTAGAATGAACGGGAAATGTGTGGTGTCGGGAGCCAGCTCAGATGTCGT